>WYDI02001353.1:0-32302 GCA_009867235.2 Psittacus erithacus
CCTAAGAGCTCATCTCAGTCTCCCCTCTGGCAGGTTAAAGCCATTCCCCTTGGCCTGGCCCTACAGGCCCTTGGCCAGACCCCTCTCCAGGTTTCCTGCAGCCCCTTCAGGCACTGGAAGACTGTTACAATGCAGTGGCCTCCCAGTCCTCCTCCCTGCTCCTGAGAAAGCCCAAGAGCACAGGGATGGATGCCCTTCTGCTTCCCAACCCACACATACCTCAAGCATCATCCCTGCACTTTGTATTGGAAGGAAATGGGTAACAACCTCCTACAGATCTTTCCAAGAAAATAACTTAACCTGTAGAACTGATGACAACCTCAGCACTCCGCCTTGAATCACTCGGTGCAACATTTCCCGACCCCAAGCTCATCTTTTGCTCCCGCAGGCTGCCTGCCTGAGGAGAAACCAGCTTTGGAATCATCTGAACACAGATTTGTTGGTTTAAAACCCTAAAAGTCCTGCCAGCACACATTGGTGCTGTTAAGGAGTAAGTTACACCTGGGTTTGTTTCATCCAAACAACTCTGCGGCAAGGCTACCATCCTCCCTTGGAGTTACAGGGAGGGGAAATGCTTTTCTATCCTTATTCAGGGATTTATTCCAAGGTATAATCCCACGAGACAGCTCTGGGAGCTAGAGCTGTAGCCAGAAAGGGAATGACACAAGAGCACTGGGACTCTGCTGGCATCTCAGCCCTGTCCTGGTCACCCTCCATCACCCACCAGCTATTTGGGCAGCACTGATTTAGAGGTAGGCAACTGCATGGTCTTAATCTTCAACTGATTTCACATAAACCAGCATAAAACGCTGCTAAATCTCAGCTCAGGTCTATCAAAGCGATGGAAGCTGATGCAACCAGAGGTCACATACAGAAGCATGCTGCCTAAATCCTTAACTCACACTGCAATTCTTCTATATTGCTATTTTATACAGTCACCGTACACCCCTGGGGCCCTGGCTATGAGCTGCAGGTTCCCTTCCTCCCGGTGTCTGAGGAAACCTGCTGTGGGTCAGTGAAGTCAGGGTCGAGCTTTAAAACACAGACTGAGCCGTTCCTCAGTACACGAGGATAACCTCCCCCTGCCTCGTGCTCCCATAGTCAGCCTCTCTCCTTGATAAAAACCCGCTGGTAACCAAGGCCTGGGCTTCCCCCCGCTCCTCTCTGATAAACCCAGGCACTAAACAGAGTTGGTCCCAAAGTTTAACACATAGTAAGTGACAACCTTTATCTGACAATAAAATCCCCTCCAAGGGCTGGGCTCGAATCCCTTCCGTCATTTCTCCAACATGCAGGAGCTGTGGATGTTGACTATCTATGTGACATTCAAATGACAGGAGCTTGGAGATGAGCTTGGAGAGCTGACCAGGAACCACGCAGCTGCTCCAAGGCCTGAGACCAGCGTAAGGGGCAGGAAGTTTAGGGATTAACCCATCACCTGGGATCTCGCATGGCTCTCAGCGCCTCAGATGCTTTATCACAAACCCACTACAAGGCTTCTTGCCTACGGTGGTACTGCAGAAACAGCAGCTTCGTAAGAGGCTCCTAACCGAAATAACCCAGGTTTTCAAGGAGAACAAGAAGCTTTCTCACGGCTGCAGCAGCTCTGGGTTTGGGCAGTGGAACCCAGCACACCCCAAACAAGGTGCTCCAGCTACAAACACTGCTGAGGTCTCTGCTTTGACCTTCAGCCGTAGGAAGAAAGCAAACAGCCCTTGAAAACGGCTGGGTAAGGATGTGACAACACGAGCTTTCAGCAGCGGGAAAGCGGGCTGCTCTTGCCTTACCCGCGGGGCAGGCTGGCAGCGCGCGGGGTTTCGGCTGGTTCCTTGCCCTTCCACATGCTGATAACAGGAACCTTTGGCTCTTTTTGTCCCTGGCGCTGGTTTCCCTCCCTGCCTGGACCCCGTCCTGCAGCCTCGTCGGCGATGCAGAGGCTGTCAGGCTGAAAGGCAGCAAAGCCTGAATGGAAAAGCTTCACTTGCAGGGAGATGAAAGCCTCCAATGGGAGGTGTGGAATGGGGTTTTGGGGCTGGGTTTTACCCAAGAGCTCCTTAAGGAAAAGCTTTTAAGCCTGCAGTGCCCACAGAGGAGATGGGAGCTCTTGCTCATGGCCACAGACAAGTTCAGAAGCAATTCATGGGTCAAAGTCTCCATTAGCGAAGCGAGCCAGACTTTGCCCTCTCATTCAGCACCCAGCTTTGCAAAGCTTTCCCCTAGAGATATTCCTCCCGTGGGCACACGCGGGCAAGGACTGCACTCTGGTGCAGGAGAGGTGCTGCTGGTACAACCTTCACAACACCCCGGGCACTAACACAATGCATCACAACACCCGGGCACTAACACAATGCATCACAACACCCAGGCACCAACACAATGCATCACAACACCCGGGCACTAACACAATGCATCCACATTGATGCCCAGCCCCTCAAGCCTTTGGTGAAGCAGGAAAGGGAGCTCGAGCCACACTGGCAGAGATAAGGGCAGTCACAGGGATGGGGGATCCAGGACCAGCCTCAGCCTGCTGCCGGGACAAGTTCTGTGAGCTGAAGCAGCCCAGGCTGGCAATGGTGCTGAGCTCTGAGCTGAAGCAGCCCAGGCTGGCAATGGTGCTGAGCTCTGAGCTGAAGCAGCCCAGGCCGGCAATGGTGCTGAGCTCTGAGCTGAAGCAGCCCAGGCTGGCAATGGTGCTGAGCTCTGAGCTGAAGCAGCCCATGCTGGCAATGGTGCTGAGCTCTGAGCTGAAGCAGCCCAGGCTGGCAATGGTGCTGAGCTCTGAGCTGAAGCAGCCCAGGCCGGCAATGGTGCTGAGCTCTGAGCTGAAGCAGCCCAGGCTGGCAATGGTGCTGAGCTCTGAGCTGAAGCAGCCCATGCTGGCAATGGTGCTGAGCCCTGCCTACACTGCAGGCACCAACCAAACCCCTTGGCCATCAGGCTGCAGCTCCAGAGCCCAATGCCCATGGTCTCTCCCCTGGCAGCCGGAGCTTTACAAGCGCCCTCACGAGCCCTCGCTGGCTTCCCGTGCCCAGAAATGCCCTGCGCCCTGTGCACTGGCATGGGAATGCCCTCAGGCGTTCCCAACGATCCAATTCTGCATGCATGGAACAAGCATGGCAATGAAAGGAGACACGGACAGCAAGATCCAAGACCTCGCTTGCTGCCACTGGCAGAAACGACAGGGAAAAGAGCCAGTTCGGGGCAGGACCCTGGGCTCAGCAGTCCGCGCTGCTGGGAGTCAACCTGACCTGTCACTGGAGCTGGGCACAGGATGGAGACAGCTAAAACGCCACAGACCCGTGTTCAGACCCGACTGCAGAACTAGGTACGAAGGTCAAGGCAGGGAGATAAGTAGGTGAAACATCCGTAACCCACAATTAACCTGTGGCTCATTGGCACTCCCATCCTGACCCTGGGAAAACACACACGAGCTCCAGCACAAAAGCACAGGCACAGGAGCTGGGCTGGGCAACTCGTCAGCCCACAGCAAGGCCATTGCGTTTGGCACATCCCTACCTTGATTTTTCAACCACCTTTATTTAACACATCCCTGGAGGGGGATACGCAGGATGTGCAAATAAGGAGATCTTTGTGCCCCCATGTACATGTTCTCTGCTCTTTCTAGGGGCACCTCAGCTCCATCAGGTCATGAGCAAATAGGACAAACACCAGCAGGCTCTTGTTAATTGGCCCTGGGTAACCCATCACACGAGTCCTTCAGCAGTTTATTCTGCCTTAAGAGTCTACCTCACCCAGTTCTCAAGCCAGCTATAATTACACTCAGGCACACAGCTACCAGACAACAACGAGAGACACAATAGGAATCACAAAGCCATCAGCCCAAGATGCTTTCCGCTCCTCTTCCTGGCCTTTCTGCACGTGCCTCACACCAAAAACCAGGACACATGCCGAGAACGTATCCTCAAAGAACATTTGCCATGTCCTAGTAAACCAGCAGCACAAGGCGAACATAAGCTTGCTATTAGGAAAGAGCAGAATCTGGGCCATCTGATGTCTTAAACTTACTTATTAATTCAGCCGTGGTTGGTAAAAGCACAACTCTAAAACAATATGTGAATTCAAATAACCGGTTCCCTGTCTAATCCACTTGCATCGCTTTCTACCGCAGTGCAGTTAATTCAATGGCTCTCTTTATAAATTCACTTTCCCCAGAAGTCTCATTAGCCAAATTAATACGATGCATATAGAGCACTTAACCCTTCAAAGAGACTAGTTTTAACAAAAGCCTGGCTTTACCTGGCAGCTGACGCATCCCTCTAACCAATTCAGAAGGCAGGGGGCAGAGCCAGCACACGAAAAACAACTCGCTATTACAAAGCAACCACAGAAGAATCATCCCACACCACATCCCACGATACCTCCAAGTCTCCAGAATAAATATGTAATGCAAAGGAGACAGGGAACAATCTCCTGGTGAAACACACAGTGGAATCCAAGTCAAAGCATATCCAAAAAGGGGGAGAGTGCCCAAGCCCTGGAACATGTGCCCAAGCAGCCAACCAGCCCATCAAAACCACCTCCTGCAGCTGGGATGCACGAACAGATCACTCATCTCTTGTTGGTATCAACCACCCAGCTGAGTTAGAGGTTGAAACACGCCTCCTATTATATCCACCAAACCCAAACCTTTTGTACACCGCTTCAAATTATAGCATATTCAGAGGTCACATTACAACAGAGCATGGAATACATCGCAAACATGTGAATTTTAACTACAAACATCAACTTCTAGAAGAAAAGGCATCTCATGAGTCTCCCCTCCCCGCTCCCCTCATCAGCAGCAACATCTACAATTGCTCCCATTTACAACCAACTATTTCATATAAATGCTGACAGCAGCACCCCATAAACACATCAACAGCTTTGCCTCATCATTGCTTGGCTTTCCACATCAACACATACAAATGATGAACAGCATTCTGGGTTAAAGCAGTGTTAATTCAAGCAGTTTATCAAGTCAAAATAAGAGTTCTAGCTTGCCAAGTGAAAACCTGGAGGTTAACCCATGGAGCTTCTTGCTCCAGGTAGGCAGAGAAACCCCCCATCCATCAAAGAACGCCCCAAGCAAACTCAGAAGATACACTGAAGAGCTGGTTCCTTCATTCCCATCCCTGGAGAGGATGGAGCAGCACATTATCCAAAGCAAGCATGTTAGTAACAGTCAGTAAACTGGAGGACCAAGAAGACAAAAAGGCGAACAACAAAACCATCTTCTTTTACATTACAATTCAGTTCAACCTCTTAAACCCCCTTACCTGTTTTAGGGATTTACACAGCTCTCTGCCCCAGGAACCTTGGAGCGCACAACCATGGCATCCTTTTGGTGAAAGGCACAGCCTAGCAATGGTCCCGCATGGCTGCAGGACAGCACTAGGTTCGTTATCCACAGGAGGTTAAAGTATGTGTCAAGGCAATCAAGGGCAAGCTTGCATTCCAAGGTGTCTTCATCTGCATGTCACATTAATTCTAACAGACAGCATAACCACGAGAGGTTTCTGAAGCCAACGATGCAGCAGTGTTAGCTTCCTCTTGATAGCCGCGGTTGTCAAATGTGCCCCGAAGTCTCCTGTAGCCAACATGGAGTTGTACTCCTGCACTGGAACAGCCTTCCACACCTCAGGAGCACCCAATACCAGGAGAATGCAGCAACTACAGCACACAACATTGTCAGGCCGCCTCTTTTCTCCTCTCACCATCTGTACTACACAGGGAGGTGACTGCAAGCAAAGCCGCAGCCGTACCTGGGGCGCGATCAGGGTGCATGCACATCCGAGGCGTGTGGAACCATTTGCTTCAAAACCGGTCAAAATAAGGCACTGAGACACCAACGCAAAGGTTTTTAAATTACCAACTCTAGCTCTCAGGAACTCTTCATCCATTCAGCACTAAACCCATCACTGCATAACTGTTGAAGAGCCCCAGGAGATGGAGGCGCGCCTCGCGCATGTCAGGAAAGGCTTTTATTTAACATCATTTAAACACTTTTTTAAGGACTCGTTTCTCTTTTTCTTTTGGGAATTTTGGGGCAAAAGGTTTTTTTAACGGTCAAAGGTTTTTTTTTTTTTCCTGTAAACAAAAAAAAAAAAAAAAAAAAAACAAAACCAACCAAAAACAACCAAAAAAAGACAGAATCAAACTAAAGCCAAACATGGTGGGTGAACAAAAGAAATCACAAACTTAAAATTCAGCAACTCCAGCTCTTCGAACCAGCGAAGCCCCAGACTTGGCCACCGTTCTGAGATGCAGGGCGGTGCTTCCCTGCTTCTTGCATGCCAGCATCAGCACCGCTTCCCCGTCAAGGTGAGGAGTAAAAGCAGCAAGTGACCCCCTTTTTTCACTGCCACCAAAGGGGGGGGCCACGGCACGACAATCAACTAGATTCCTTCCGCTCTGGTACAAGAGGCTGGTCAAGGCCAAAGTGTCGCTTCTCGCTCAAGACCCACAACTATGAGATCAAGCAGTGAGCAGCAGCAGCAGCACGGAACCCCTCCGCTGCAAACAAAGGGGGTCACAACGTTTGTCGTCAATTCACTTCCAGGCAGAAAAACCAACTTTTCCTCAAAAGAAACAATTTATTTAGAATGAAACAAAATCAGCTCAACTGTGAGCGCATGTTTTGAGTGACAGCTACTTTTAAGCTGTGTGAGCCATAAAAAGGGTATTCCTTTACTTTTCCAGCAATCTTGTGTACACAGCACAAAGCAAAGAGGTCATTTTTTTTCCACTTAAAACACGGGCATTGGCATCACAATAGCAGATACACAACTTTTTTTTTTTAAAGCTGCCATTTTAGTAAAATGCACAAATACTAAACAGATAAGCTTTCTTCCATCAAGAGGCCCATGTAAATTCCACATAAGCCACAGCTTCTCTTCCCAAAGGTCCATAAGAGCTTGGTATCCCATGCGGTTGTCTTCTGCAGTCCACCAGCTTTTGCTTTGCAGGAGGAAAGAAAATGTTATTTCAATACAAATGTATACAACAGATTTGTTTCTTTTCTTTTTTCCCCTCCCTACATTATACGGATGAATATAAAGAGCTATGAGGCCTTTCTGAATATTCTACTTCAAAAAGCACCAATACCACCAATACCACCCATGGGCACGAAACCTTGAAATGAAGTCACCTTCTAGGTATAGACGCAGAACAAGTAGTGCAGGGCTTCTTTTTGGACCAAGGTTAAACTAGGCTTACAGTACTGATGATTATTCAACTTGCAGTAACAGTTAATGGGACACATGAAAATAATTAACCCGGAGAAAAACCAACGGAATTGGGGATAATTCGGTTGACTTTCCTCAAAAGAACAACTCCTGAAGGCAACTTTGCAACAGAAATAGGAAATGTAGTGTTCCGTGTTTCTTTTGTTCTCGTTTTGCTGTAGAATTCTAACAGCAGAAAACTCCAATACGAAAGAAAAGGTCAAATCAAAGACACACCTAATAGAATTTAAAAGTGTTACTATTCAAGTAATATTTCTCAGCCATCATTTTCACACAATCAAAACTGTAGGAAGTTGAATATTCCATGAACCATTCTCCAAACCATACGGTCTGCTTTAAGCCTAATGCAAAACATCATCCCAATCATTCCATTTATAACTCACTGGAATATCTGTCCTTTGGTGCTATCTGCAGAAAGTACTAAGGGGGGAGACAAAAGGGAAAGAACCCCAAAAGCTCTATTAGACACATGGCAAGAACTTCTTCCACTTCAACAGGCACACAGCAGACTCCCCAGGAGTACTGCCCTCAACACTGGTTTTCTTAAAGCCAGGAACTGTGATTTCCCAAGCCATTTTTTCCCTGAGTCCTCAGAAGTTTTGAGCCTGTCTTCACAATTTTGAGTCACTCCTCCTCATTAATACTTTAAGGCCTTTCACTTCAGTTACCATCAACCAGATGGTTCCTCAACCAATGCAAGAGACTGAGAACTCTCTTCTCCGCTCACCAGTCACCAAAACGCTTCAATCCTTCAATATCCTTGTTGCTAAAATAAGAGAGAAGGTAAGGTTTGTGAGCCTGGCATGTAACGCCCTTCTCTCTACGATGCTATTTGTAACCCAGAAGCCTGAAACCTCTGGAGTTGAGGGTAACATCAGTGTTCACGCCGCAGCCCCAGAGAACAGCAGACTGCACATGAGATAGGAGCAAACAAAGCCACTGGCCGGCAGCCAAGGAAGTTGCATAAAGTTTCCAATGCAAAATAAAACCCCCGATAATAAAACCTTAAACAAAAGTCTGAGTCATTTGAGGTTCTTTCCCCACAGCATAAAGCAAAAACTATGAAATGATTCAGGAAAAGGACATCCTTTTTCCACACTAATTCAACAAACGCATGAAATAGAGGAACAGCAGCTGCACACAACGGTGGAAGAAACACTGAGCTCTCTGCTAAGAGCAACGTAAATGCTGAACACAGTGAGAGAGCTGAAGTCTGCTACATCTGTTTTGCTCTATACACAAGTGGTATTACACTTCTACTTCTGTTCAGCCCTGGCCAAGCCGACGTTTAGTGGACAGTTACTCCAATGATGCACACTTCAGAGCCTAAGAGAAAAGCACAGCCAACCAAGCTGCACCAGCTTTGATGGCAGCAGGTCAACTCCAGTGCCAGCAAAACAAAATGTTGCCAGTGAACTAGGTTTGGACATTTAAGAACCCTCAAAGGGTGTTAAAATCCTTGCTTACAAAACAGAGCAGCAACCACAAACAAACCAGATTTAAAGAAGCAGGTACTCCATCAGGAACCAGAAAACCTGGAGTCAAATACAGCCTCGCCTGGTCCTTCTTACCCTCTGGCACAGCCCAATTTGGACTCATGAAAGCCCGTGGCAGGTACAACCACCTCTATTTTACAAGGAAAAAGGGAAGCGCACCTAGGATGCTCTTTCCAAAAGGGTTCCCACACTGAGTTTGCTTTGACAAGCCATGTTGACCCCAAGTTTTATGGGTTTTAAAAGCAGGTGCCTGCTGCGTATCAGCATAACAAACACTGTCCTCAGCAAGTGTAAATGTTGAACACAAACAACATTAGTGCTTCTTTTATACTTTTTTGTTTGGGGCAGATCTGAATTCCCAGCAGTTCAAGTTTGTTGGCTTTAAAACTCCACACCTGCAAGCGACTTGGGTCAGATGCAGTGAGAAAACTCCCTCAGCACCTTGAGTGAGTTTGCAGCAGTGTTGATAAGCCGCTGGCACACAACAGGCACCTGCTCGAATTAAAACAGACATTCTTTGCAACCAGTGGTAAATAAGTTGTATCTCCCAAAACAAATCATTATCTGAGTTACCGCTGTCACTTGGATAAATTCTCATTGTTAATAGCAAGATGAACAGCTGCATTCTGAGACCAATTTACATTCAAGCTGAAGGACAACCCAGAAATCCTGGAGTTTACCCTCAAACATTTAAGAGCATTAAATGAGGCTTTTGTGTTTCCATAGAAAAAGAAAAGGAGCTATAAAATCAAAATCTGATTTCAAGATATGCTGCCACGTGCAAGTTCTCAGTCAGATAAAAGAAACTGAAGCCCACTTAAATCAAAGCACCCTGTGAAGAGTGGTTCAGTAAAGCTTATCACAGAAATTCATCTTGTGACAGTGAATATCAAGCAAGTACAGTCACACTTCATGTTGTGCCCATAAAATACATTCAAGTTCCTCCTTCATCTGCTATTTGCACCATTCTGCATTTTGAACACGATTTTTGAGGTGCAAGTTGAAACAAAACATACAGGGTACTTGTCCCTGTACCGGCTACCCAAGGAATACATCAGAGGATGGACCGAGTAAAGCAGCATCACTTTTACACTGCCCAAGCCTCTGAAAACATGGCTAAGTGCAAGGCTACATTCTGGGTTTAAGTGCAAGATTACAATTTGGAGGCCTGTAAATAGATACAGTCAGATTTATGCTGCAGTTTGGAAGCCAGCTGCAACATCCCCTCCGTTGTTGAACAAAACAACAGGGATTTAGACCCCTTCTCCATGCCTGTTATCAGCAGAGTGGCCAAGGCAGCTGAAGAAAAGTGCCCAATGGGTGGGGAAAAGCATAAGAGAAAATGAACTAAGTTCTTTAGAAAAAGATAAAGTTTCCTCCTAGAATCACAGGAATGAGAGCTCAAACCTCAGCGTCTTGGAGTATTTTTAATACTTCTCCAAGATGCTAAACCCCACTTTCCTCCAGATGCCTATAAAATGCTAAAACCTCATATAATGCCCACTGTACTGTACCTGAAAAGTCCCCAGCAGACAGCAGTTCCTTGCTATTAACAACGAGGTAAAATGTTAATGAGAACTCTCCTGTAATTAACTTATCACAGAATTAAAACCATCTCTGGAGAGAAGCACACTTGCTCAGAGTTTGCACTGTGGAACCAGACCCTGCTGTACCTGCAACTCTTTGAAAAGGGGGGGAAAAAGGCAGTAAAACCCAAAAGCCCACAATGTAACTAAAGTTATTTCTTAAAGCACCTCCTTGTTTCTTGCATATGAGAGGAAGCACAAGACATTCATGGTTTGTAACAAAGACCTCAGCTCTTTAGCAACCACTGCCACTGCTACAAACCCAAAGTGCATTTATGGGATACAACAGAACTGAGGGCAATAGGAGGAATACACCTTGTTAAAAAAGCATACTTTCAGTGCATGCATTTGGAGGGGCTGGATGAGATTCTCACACCCCCAATAAAAAGGAATTCAACGTTCTGCAGTGTACCCGAGAGCAGGTGCTGCTCCCCTGGAGGACATCAACCTGGAGCCATGCAACTCAAAGGGAAAACCACTCAGGAAAGGGATCGTGCGTGCCCCATGGGGCCGCCGGACCTGAGGCCACAATGGAATTTCAAGGACTCCAAAACAAAGCAATGACACCAGTCTGTTAGTAAAGATGTGGGGTTTTTCCCATTTCAACCGAGTGCTTTAAATCTGGTCTTTGAGGCTTGGAACTCTGAGGATGAGCTTTTAAAATACATGAAATGAAAAAAGGACACTAATCGAAATTAAGAAGAGGGGAGTTTGGGTCTTTCCACCCCCACTTTTGTCTTTTTTTTTTTTTTTTTTTCTCCTTTTTTATGTTTTTTTGTAAATCAAAGCAGGCCGAGCCTCCCTGCTGTCCCCACCGCCAGGGGATTCCCAAAATATCCTATTCTTGCTAAGGGCTATCCAACCTTTCTGGCTTCTAACTTTATAGAAACAAAAACCATAATAAGAGAAAAAGGGCAGGGGAAAAAAAAAGTCACCTACAAACCAAGATCTAATTAAAAATAACAACAGGGCTGGCTAAGGCTGTATCCCATAGCACCTGGCACACGCTGGAGGGGTCAGTGTGGAAGAAGAGGCAGGGTTGGGTACAGAGAACACGAGGGCCTTAGGATGCCCCACGGACAATGATCATGACCAGATAGTCATCCTCTGATTTGGCCAGCGCCTTGGCCGTGGAGTCCAGGAATTGCTGGGAGAAATCGCAGGGTGGAAAAGCGTGCAGGACCCCGCTGTTCTCCTTGTCTTTGTTACCCCCCACAGGGAGGCTGATCACCCCAGCAGCCTGCTTTTGCTTTAGATAGGACACCAGATTCCTGAGTGGCCTCTGGGTGGAGGTGGTGGCAGCCTCACTAGCTCCGGCTGCAGAGCGGTTGTCTGATGCGCCAGGCACAGCCAAAAGGATGGCATAGCCGTTGGGACCCGCCACTTTGATGCGGCGATTGACCTCGTCCAGCTTGGGCTGGTCCAGGCGAAGACGTTGGGTGATCTTGAGCTGAGCTACTTTCCCACCAGTTGCTCCCTCCACAAGAAGGCTGCTGGCAACACCGAGGTCCCCCTGAAGCAGATGCATGTTGGACGGGAAGTTGCTGTTCTTCAGCAGGAGCATCCCCTGCCAAGCCAAGCACAGCTTAGGGGCTCCCCCGGCTTGCGCCGCCCCGTCCTGCTGCTGTTTCTGAGGAGGAGGTTTGAGGCGGGAGCCTCCACCACCTCCTTCCATAGCACGTTCATCCTTTTTGGCTGGACTTTTGCACTCCTGCGCGGCGGCTGCCGCGGAAGCGCGATGTTTCCGCTCCCGTTCGGCAGAATTCTTGCGGTCACGCTTTTCGTTCTGCCCTCGCTCCAGGCTGCCCCTGCGAGATTCCCGGACAGGAGAAGGCCGCTCCAAGAGGAGCAAGCGAGAGGAGGAGCGCTCGGGGTCGCTACTGTAACGCTCCCTCCCTCCAAGGAGCTCGGGGCTGCGGTCCGGAGGGGAGGTTGTGGTTAAACAGTGACGCTTACGGGAGGAAGAAGAGCGCTCACTGTCTGGAGAGCGGTCCAAGTGCCGGCCTCCATCCTCCACCAGTCTCCGTTTCCTAGGCTGATCCCTACTACTACTGCCCAACTCCCTCTCCCCTCGGTCCCGCTCCAAGGACCAACCATCCCGGCGGCGCTCCAGGCTTTCCAGTGGGTCATAGGCAGCTGCTCGATTACTCCTATCCCGTACAGGGGGTGGGGGGGCCACCCACTCTGTCTCGGGATAAAGGTCTCTGTCGCGGTCTCTATAGAGTAACGGCGGTGTCCTGTCCCGGGCCCCCCGAAGAGGATCAGGTGGGGCTCCCCGGTGAGCCCCAAAAGCAGCCGCCTCCGCCACGAGCTCGTAATGAGCAGGAGGCGGCAAGGGCAGAGGCTGCAGGTAGGGCTGCTGGTACCGATGCTCGGTGTCGGCAAAGTCTACGCGGAGCCGGCGATCCGGCCCACCCAAAGGAAAACCACGCATGTGGGTGCACGCGGCCTGCGCCGCGTCCAGGCTCTCATACTGGATATAAGCCCAGGAATCACCTTTGCGGTAATCGATAGTGCGAATGGTGCCAAACCGATCAAACTCCCTGGCCAGGGCAGCAAGGGGCACCCAGGGCCCAAGGCCACCCACCCAGAGCCTGGTGGTCGGAGTGGCTTTACCATACCCGATCTTGATGGGGTTGCGGAGAAGCACCTTCCCTGACATGGCCAACTTGGCCCGGTGAGCCATGTCCAGGTTTTCAAACTTAAGAAACCCATAGGTGCTGGTCTGCCCGCGCCCCGGCCTTTTGATGTCCACCTCAGTGATGACCCCAAAGCGATCAAAAGCTCGGCGTAAATCGGACTCGCTCACGGTGATGTCCAGGTTGCCCAGGAACAACGTGCGGTTGGCTCGCTGGTCGTCCTCAGGGCTGATCTCCTCCTCGCCAGCAGCTCCAGCACCTCCTCCTCCTCCACGGAAGCCCCCGGCAGCCGCCACACCAGCCACCCGCTCCAGCCCATAGGCCGGCCGCACTCGTGCTTCATAGAACCCCCCGTAGTCTCTCTCCCTCTCCAGCTCTCGGGGCAGAGGGGGCGGAGGAGGCAAACGGCCCAGGGCGAGCTGCTGCAGCCGGTAGTCTCGATAACCCAGGGCCCCGCCGCTACCCGCGGGTGACAGCGCCCGCTGCGTCGCCCCGGCCGGAGGGTGCCGCACTGCCGCTGCCGCCGCCGCCGCCACCCCTACGGCTGCCGTGCCATAGGGAGACTCCTTATCCAGCAGCGCCGGGGAGCGGCTGCTGCGGCGCCGGCTGCTCCCCGCGCCGCTCCCCACGTAGACGGCTTCGATTTTGAGCGGGCGGTCGTAGAGCACCAGGCGGCCGCGGGCGTGTTTGGCGGCGCGGGCGTCCTCGGGCCGGCGGAAGTTCACAAAGGCAACGCGCTCATCGGCGGCGCCGGTGCCGGGCGGGAGGCGGCTGATTTTGACGCTCACGTCGCCGAAGCGCTTGAACTCGTGGAAGAGCCCGTCCTCCACCGCCTCGTCGCTCAGCGCCGAGCCCAGCTCGCTGATCTTCAGCGTCTTGTACTCGCCGCCCGACTCGGAGGAGGAGGAGGAGGACGGGGCCGCTGCCGGAGCGCGGGACTCACCCCCTCCGCCGCGGCTGCTGCTGCTGCGCGACGCCTCCGCCGCTTTCCCGCTGCCGTACCCATGCCGGCTGCTCCCGCCGCCCGCCGCCGCCGTCCCGGCTTCGTACTCGCGGCTACCGGCGCGACCGGCCTTGTCCGGGTGTGGGGCCCGCCGGCTGCTCCCGCTGTTGCTGTCGTTGGAGGCCGCCGGTGCCGCCGCTTTCCCGCCGCTGCCGTTCGAGCCGCCGGAGCCGCTCGGCTTCTTGCTGCTCCGCTCGCCCCGCGCCGACGAGGAGGAGGACGCCGAGTCCTCGCCGCCGCCGCCGCCCCGCGAACGCTTGGCTTTAGCCGGCGAGCGCTCCTTGCCCTTCATGGCGGCGGGCGGCGGGGGCCCGGCCCGGCCCCGGCCCTGCTCCCGCCGGCGGCCTCACCGACTGACTGACCGCCGCGCTCACGCACCCGCCGCCATCTTGGAAGCCGCGGCGGCAGCGGGCCCCGCCCACCCCGGCGCCCATTGGTCTCTCGGCGCCAGCCCGCTGCCCTCATTGGCCAGCGACAATGAAGCCCCGCCCATTCCTTTGCTCCGCCCGTTCTGATTGGCTCAGCACGCTGTCTTTCCGCCGGCCGGCCTCGCGCGCCCGCTGGAGGGGGGCGGGAAGAGCCCGCCCTCGCACTCCTCCCCGCCCCGCTCGCTCATTGGGCAGTTAGAAAGGGCGCGGCCTTCTGATTGGGGACCTTTGGTTGCCAATCATAGCGGAGGACTTTCCCTGCTCATTGGCTATTGGGCCGAACTTATCTCTTCCTTCTGATTGGCTCTCTTACCTGTCTGTTGTTATAGTCGCGCTGCGGCCCCGCCCCGCCCTTCCCCATTGGCCCGCTCACCAAGACGCGGGTTCCCGTCGTCCTCCTCGAATTCTCGCGAGATTCTCTAACCCCACCCCCTCTCCTCATTGGTCACCGCTCAGCCTCCTTGCGCGGCTCTGGTTGGCAGAAGCCCGCGCCGCTCCCAAGCCCCGCCCTTCGCTTATCATTGGGCAAGAAAAATCTCCCCAGGCATCTGATTGGATACTGTTAGCCGCTTGGGGATAGGCTAAAGCTGCTATCAGTCACCCTTGCTCTGACTCTGATTGGTCACTGCGGGGAAGAGGGCGGTTCCCCGGCAGAGCTCCCAGTGCGGGAGGGAAGCGGGGCTCAGACCGCGCCGTGCTGCGGCGCGGAGCGGGGGCGGGGGTTGTGCTGTGCGCCCGTCCCCTCAGCCCGCAGGTTCGAGCCCGGCCGCGGAACAAACGCCCCCGGGGCGGCTGCGGGAGCCCCGGGGCACGGTCTGGGTGTAGGAGCTCTGGGAGGAGGCGCAGGGAGCCTGGCGCTGCCTCGCACTGAACTGCCTCGATCCAGGCGCTCAAGCCGTTCGCGGCGTTCCCCGTTATAACAGAACACACGCTTTACCGGTCCGTTTCTGTTTCCAATCGGGAGCGGCAGCTCCGGAGGAGGTGAGGGGTGGGAAAGGGAAAAGTTTGGGCTTAGCCTATGAAAAGACCCATAAATCATAACTAATCCCCTCAAAATTCATCAATCTCTCCCGAGCCCCAATTGCGCGGCTCCAGGGCTGCGCTGCAGAACTGCCCCTTTGCTCTGCATCAGAACACACCGAGGATCACCCCTGTGAGGGTGCTGAGGCGCTGGCACAGGGTGCCCAGAGAAGCTGTGGCTGCCCCATCCCTGGCAGTGCTCAAGGCCAGGTTGGACACAGGGGCTTGGAGCAAGGTGCTCTAGTGGAAGGTGTCCCTGCCCGTGGCAGGGGTTGGAGCTGGAGGAGCTTTAAGGTCCCTTCACCCCAAACCATGCTGGGGTTCCAGAACTCCAGCAGTACCTGAGGAGGAAAACAGCCCTGCGGCCGCGCTGCAGGAGCAGAACTTCATTTATCCGGCGATGCTCCAGCCCCCCCCGAGCTCTGTTTTATAATCACAGCCTAAATGGTTTGAAGTGCAGGGAGCAGAAAGCACAATGTTCCCTTGCTGTGCCTCAGAGAGAAATGTCCTCGCGTCTCTGTGTCACCCCATGGAAACAAGATCGCTCCCCAGGACCGGCTCAATCCAACACGGGGAGAACTGAATCCGATTTGGTTTTAATAGCAGTCCATTAGGCTGCATTTCTGCCTGTCATATCATCTGCTTCTGACAGCGACGGCACAGAGGCTCCTGAAGCTGTGGGTGGCTTTTCAGTGGTGGGTAAATAGCTGGTGGCTAAATATAGAGCTGGGAGTGATAGAAATTGTGTTTGAAATCCATATTGAGCTTCTGAAAACGAGAGCCTCCTACGTAACAGCACTGAGTTAACCCCATAGGTGTAACAGAGATGGACCCGCGATGACACGGGTGCTGCGGAGATAATTATCATCAGGTGTATGGAAGACAGAACCAATGAGGCGGATGTGGATCAGAGAAGCTTATCATCGTCTTGGAATGGTTTGGGTTGGAAAGGGCCTTAAGCTCATCCAGTTCCAAACCCTGCCGTGGGCAGGGACACCTTCCACTAGAGCAAGTGCCTTATTTTGCCACGTTTCAGCTTCATCTTTGAGGTTACATCAGATAAAACCTGGCAGAGCTCCAGTGCCTTGGGAGGAAATGCATCACTTTTAAACAGCTACTGATAGAGCCCAAGGTCCTCAAACCGCTTCCTCGTGACGCCTGGGGTTGGTTGGGAGCAAAAGACAGACATTGGAATTCCTCAGCTGATAAGTCACGGCGGAAAAGACACCTTGGGGGAGCGCTGGGGCACATCCCTGCAGGGACAATGTCCTGGCAGACACTCAATCTGATTTCAAGCCTCCCAACCCGCTCCTTCCAAGGGCAGGCTCTTCTCCTTCTGGCTTTTTCCACCTCCGCATCAGGCACCACCGATGTGGACCTCTGCAGTGCCTTGGTTTGGTGGCACTCGTGTTTTGGAGCAGGTTGTGGCACTGCAAAAAGGCAACACAGCACCAGAGAGAAGCCCTGGAGAGGTTGTGCTTTGCCAGGCCACGAGAGAAGGCCTGGAGTAAGCAGGACTCTCCCCCGAGGCCCAGGCTAGATAAAGAGTGCTCTGTCTGCACTTATATGTATGTGTATGAATAATTAAGGTGCCAGATGGCCCTTGAGCCCCTGGCCTGGATACAAACCTCTAATTACATTTGGTGTCCATGGGAGTTGGGCATCCAGGTCCCTCTGCGGAGCTGGGCTCATCCTGGAGGATACTTGTGTTGTGTTGCAGAACCAAGGAAATCTGCTGGTTTCCTGCAAACAAACGGTTCTCTTGGGGGGGTTTAACTGTGCATCTGCCTTGCAAATCCCAGCTGGAGAGGTGGGAAGAGGGACTCTTCATCAGGGACTGCAGTGATAGGACAAGGGGTGATGGGTTCAGACTGAAACAGGGGAAGTTCAGGTTGGATCTAAGGCAGAAGCTGTTCCCTGTGAGGGTGCTGAGGCACTGGCACAGGGTGCCCAGAGAAGCTGTGGCTGCCCCATCCCTGGCAGTGTTCAAGGCCAGGTTGGACACAGGGGCTTGGAGCAAGCTGCTCTAAGTGGAAGGTGTCCCTGCCCATGGCAGGGGTTGGGGCTGGAGGAGCTTTGAGAGCCCTTCCAACCCAAACCAGGCTGGGATTCTATGCTCACAGAGGAACAGGTCAATGATGGAGGAGGAGAAGCTCCCTGACAGGATCCCAAAGCCCATCAGCGCAGGCAGAAGGTTTGCAAACATCTCAGCTGGGGAGGGATTTGCTTGGCTGCAGCTCTGCATTCAGGCGAGCTGCCTTTCTTCCTGGAGCCGCGCTTGTATCCCAGCTGCCCATTAGAGCCGTTGGAATACATTAGCTGCACTTAGGTGAGGCCACAAGAGCCCTCCCGGGACAGGAGCTGCCAGCCCAGACGTGAGCTCTCACACACTCTGACCCGGGGAGGAGGCAAAAGAGCTTCTCCTGCTGATCCCCGCAGCAGCTCAGCCCTCGCCTTTGCCAGCAGGATCACGAAGCCCAGCTGGAGAGCACCCACCCTGCGGGATGAGGTTTGGCAGCCGACCGCAGGCAGCTCGAGGAAAGCCAGCACAGAGCAGATTCCTTCCTGCAGCCGGGAAAGCAGCGTCCAGCACTCGCTGACAGCGAGATGGGGTCAAGTTCAAGCCTCTTCACCCTCCCCTGTGCCTCTGCTGGAGTTAACCCTGCCTAAACCACGCTCCCTTTGCCCTGCTTCAGCTCCAAGGACTTTGGGGACGGCTTTTGCAGCGGTTCCCCGAGCAGGGTGATCCCTGCGCCCCATCGACCTCCTGGAGCATCCTCACAAGGAGCAGCCGCAGGGCCCCCGCTGCTCCCCAGCCTCCTGCGCCGGGGGTCGCAGCACCACGTCCCGGGGGGCTCTGCTCGCTCCTGCCCGTCCCGCTGCCGGCAGAGGGCAGCGGCAGCCCAGGAATGGGCTCCGTCCCCGCGCTGCGGCTTCCACCCGGGCGCCAGAGACGAACGGAGAGGCAAGAATAAACCCCCGAAGTGCAGAGGGAATTGGCCCTGCTCAGCACACTGATGTTTCTATAGGATGTAGGCACCTGGTTTTGGATGCCCATCCCTGGTCCCTCGTGGCAGGGCTCCTTCCGCAGGGATGCAGCCCCAAGGAGCCAAGCAGAGCCCTGGGGAGCTCTGTATACCCATGGGCGTCAGGTGGTTTGGCTCACGTCACCTCCAGTCCATGTGCAAGCTGGTTCTTTTGCCTTCCAATCACTACCTGTGCTCAGAGGAGCCCAATTTTGCTTCCTACTGCTCAAGGGAAGGAGGAAGCTGGGCAGGAGCCGGTGAGAGCCCAGTGCTCAAACAGGAGACCAAGGAGATGGCACCTCGCACCTCTCTTCTGCACCTGAAAGGATCCGAACCTTGTTTCCCACCATCACAGAAACACAGAGGTCCCACATCTCCCTTTAGTCCTCAGGGTGGCGGTTGTCACATCTCGCAGCTCTTCCCTGTGCCGTGCTCCTGCAGCAGTGGGAGCAGAGAGTGTCCCACCGGACAGCACAGCCTCTCCTGGCCCCTCAGGGCATCTTCGCCTGCAGCCCTAGAGGAGCAGAGACCAAGTCTGCAGGCCATCTTCCCTCCCTTCCAGCTGCTTCCCAAGTGACAAAGGTGCTGTGCTGAAGTGCAAGGAGCCCAGAAGGTGCCTGGAGGACACACGTGCCGACCACAAAACCCCTGGTTTTTCTGTACTTATCCCTCTTCCTACCCCAGCATCCCAGCCATGCCCAGGCAGCCCAGCACTGCTTTCTCTTCTCTGTCACCCATGAGCGATTTCCTACCTCCTACCCAGCTCCAGTGCCTCAGTTTCCCCACACTGTGTGTTTTCAGAGGGGGTTTTCTGTGCCAGGCAGATTGGGATGGACGATGCTCCCCCCAGGCACCAAATGCCCATCAGCGCATCCCAGGTACTCCAGCACAGGTTCATCGTGTCTTTGTGCTACTAGCAGGAGGGAAAGATGACAATTAAACTAAACCACAGGCTGACAGCTCCATTTGTCACCTCGAGGGGAGCAGTTGCAATCTGGACAGGGTGGAAACTCAGGCAGGAGACAATCGATAAAGCCCACAGGTCTGTAAGGAGACACCCATCAACCTTCATTCAGGACTCTAAAGTCAAAACTCTGCGTGACTTTGCCATCAGAGCAGTGCTGGACCAGAGAAAGGAACACGCGAGTTGAACTCCCTCGAGGTCTTGGGTTTCCAACTGACAGCCCTGGGCAAGGCTTTGCTGCTCAAGGAGACCCTTGTCCTCAGTGTAACGAGATGCTCCATACCAAGAAGTGGTGAATAATTCATGGGCTCTGGCTGATCATGAAGCTCCTGGGGCAGAGCTGGGAGCTGAGCAGTGAGGGCTGCTCTCCAGAGGGGTCTTTAGCTGCTAGGAACAAGGGGATCTTCTTGCTTCTAAAGGACTTGGAGCTGGGAAACACTTTGGGATCTCAATGCCAATGGACCAGCTGGTGTGAGGGACATAGAGCTGCTCCCAACTCCTTCACACACAGAGCAGCATCACTGTGGTGGCTTCATGCTCTTCCTCCTGTGGAACCAAACCTGCCACTCATGTCCCCTTATGGGCACTGTGTTACAGATGGAATTCCATGCCTTTCTATCCCTCTGTCTGGTTCAGCAGCAGCTCACTTCCAGAAGAGCTGGGCTCAGTCCAGCACCTCCTTTTTGGCTCCCAGGCTTCATGGGGACAAGGACCCAGCTGTGCTGTCTTCACCCGAGCAGAAGGACCAATGCAGGTTATTCCCAAAGGAGGAAAACCATCTGGACAGGGTGGAGGTGGCGCGAAGCTGCTG
Organism: Psittacus erithacus; assembly: GCA_009867235.2. Classification (NCBI taxonomy): domain Eukaryota; kingdom Metazoa; phylum Chordata; class Aves; order Psittaciformes; family Psittacidae; genus Psittacus; species Psittacus erithacus. The sequence continues at coordinate 20,218 of WYDI02001353.1, forward strand.
CACACAGGCTGGTGAGAGCCCATGGGCTCTCAGAGGGTTGCATTGCCAGCCCTACTCCATCAGCAGAGCCTGCATTTGGCCTGCTGATGGAAAAGAACCTTGGTTGAGAGACCCAAAAGGCTCAGTGTCCGGCTTCATGCAGTGTGGGTGCAGCTGATGGGCACAGGAGGGTGGTTGAGAGGAACCTTGCAATCTCCCCATCTCCATCCCACAAGCCTCTTTTCCCTCTAAGCTGTGCTAGATCCCCTGGGTCTTTATCAAGAACCACTCTGCTCTTTGGTGCCTGGAGCTCCCTCAAGCACAGACCATGAATCCTGACTAAAGATGTATTTAAGGGAGGCACGGGGTTATTTTTAAATGACCCCTGCAGCTATTTCTGCTTCATTTCCCTCACTTTTCTTCCATTGTCTCTCCCTGATCTTCTCCTCCGCAGAGGACGGGAGCTCATTTTCATCTCTCCTGTCTGGTTGATGGGTGCCTGACTGGCTGAGGACAAAAAACAGCCCAAAAAAGAGCAGCCACAGCTGAGAATAGCAGCTGGGGGAAAAGCACATCAGGGTCCATCCCTCTTATCATTATTATGCTGCTCATCACCAGCCAAGAGCAACCAGGGTGGAATATTCCCCTCAGAAGCCCTGCCCAGGCACCCAATGGGGCTTTTGGCCCCTCTGGAGTCTTAAATTAGATTCAGCTTGCATGGTCAGGGTGGGATGTGCTCACAGTGCTGATGCTTTAAGCCAACCTGCTCAAAAGCAAAGGCACATTCCTGCTGCACCCAGCTTGCCGCGAGCAAACAGCGGGGCCATTCATAGCCCAAACCCCAATTTACCTTCCACCCTGGGCCAAACCACTTCACTGCTTCACATCCTCAAGTCCCCCTGCCTGACACGTGTGGATAATCACCCATTCCTGGAGGTCATAAGGCCCCCGGTGCCTCCTGGCCATGAGCCACACACAGGCCCTGCAGATGGAAGAGGTTATATTCCTGTGGGGAAGGGCTGTGTGTCCGTGTGCACACACACGCAGGTTTATTGCACCTCAACACTGCCAACAGGGAAAGAAAACTGAGTGCAACACCCAAACCTTGGCTGCTGAGGAGAAACTGGTTTGCTGGGTTATCCCTTTCCTCTCTGCCACCGTTCCTTCCCCATCCTCTTCCCGCTGATGCCCTTGGGATGCCACCATCCTTCCTCTTGGGCCATCAGCTCATTCATCTTCCCTGCAGGTGTGATTTGCCCTTCAGGCTCTGCCCCTCACCCTCACCGTCTGTCCCTTAACTCCCAGCTCCATCCCAGCTCCCCCTGCAGCAGATTCCCCCTCATCCCGACTGCTTTGGTTTGGGCATTCCTTAGGTGGCTGCGGGGATTTTGCCTGGCTCCTTTGGGTGGCTGGAGCAGGAAGCAGCAGGGTTGTTTGCAGGCTTGAACAGGAAAGGGGGAAATGCTCCTTGTTCCTTCTCTGTGGCTTTCATGTCCCTGCCTTCCCTCCAAAAATACAGACAAGAGCACTGAGAAAAGCAGGAAATGGGGATCCCAGGGAGAAACTGGATCCCCACAGAGGTCCCATCTCCCTGGGAGCACCCTCAGCCCCAGGGCAGGATTTTAGCCTGCATCTGCACCATCCAGGGTGAGCAGCCCCAGGGTATTCAACCACCAGGGTCCTGCCAAGCATCCCAAGAGGCAGGATCCACACACACAGGAGCAAACACATCCCAGGGGCTGAGGACACTGAGTGCTTCCATTTTGCTTCAAATCCCCCCAGAAAGCTTGAGACCCTCCCCAGTTACTCTTCCCTGGTGATCCCAATGATCCCAAGGTAGAGGCTTCTGGTAACCATTGTTCTGCAATAACCACCACGCTTGGTGCATTCACAGTGAACTAAGCTGCGTGAGCTGTAAATGAAACTTCTCAGCCAAGGTCCTTTGACAGTCCTGTTGCACATTCAGCCCTGGAGATGCTCCATCAACTCCTGCATCTGTATTTCAGCACAGGGTGGAGCTGGGATCCTTCCAGAGGATGTAGCCCACGATGTGGGTACCCCGCTGGGACCCTACAGCAGGGTCTGAGACTGGCCCCACACTGCCCAAAGCAAACACATTCCCCCCACTTTGACTGGAAGTGCTCACCCACAACAGGCTTCTCCTCTGAAGACATTCCTGGAGGACCAGGAAGGTCATTCCAAGCTAAATTCCACCAGAGTAGTGTGCATCTCCCCTCTCTGCAGTCACCACTTACAGAGGCAGAAATCAAGCTAAATCCCACCCTGAGCTAATCCAGGCCCTGCTTCAGCCCTCCCTGGGTTGATGTTTCCCATTGCAGCTCCAGAGCCTCCATCCCAGCCCCTGCATCACTCACACCCTCCAAGCTGTGGCATCACTGTCAGAGCTCTCACACTCAACCAGGTGCTGCCATCCGGAAAAGGACTCCCAAGGACACACGCCAAGGAAGGCCACACCACGCTCAGCTTGATTGGATGGATTAGAGACCGGTCCCTAACCCTGCTCCAAGACCAGCAGAGCCGGGCTGTGACCTTCCCAGGTGACCAGCTCCGGTTTGCCTGGGGCTGATCCCTGTGATGCCAATGGGGAGATGCCACCTGCTTCCATGGGTGTCATTCACCCAGATCCAAGGCCAGGGATGCAGCCCTGCAGCACTCACCCTCTGCCCCTGCTCCTCTGACCACTGTCCCCACAGGGATGCAGGCTGTAGCTGAGATAATTCACCCTTTAATGGGAGCAGATGGCTTAATTTGAACCAAGTCAGAAAGGAGGGAAGCCAGTTTGTGGATGTTTCCATGAGGTCAGCGTGGTCTCCCGTCCCGCCCCATCCATGCACTGCCCTTCTCCAGCAGCAGGTGAGGTTCCCCACACTGCCCAGAGCCTAGATTCAGCCCCAAAGGCTCCTCAGGTCCTTTTGTCCTTCCTCCTCCCCAGGCTTCTCTCTGCAGGAGGAAGGGGAAAACGTACCTAAATGCAGCAAGACCTTTTTACAACTCGGTTTGGTCTTGCAGAAGCTCTTGAGATCTTCACCTTGGGTGGTTGGGTTGACCAAGGGCAGGTACTGGCATGGTTAGAGGTGGTGGCATGGTCACCCAGTGGTGCTGTGCCCCAAGGACTACAGGGCAGGGGATGTCCTGACCAAGAAAATGGAGCTGAGGTGGGGAGGAGAGGGGTGGGAAGGGGTATGGGGAAGCTGCTGAGCAGAAGAGAGAGATAAAGACCAAAGGGACTGTGGATTCTGTGCTGTACCAGGCTAAATCCCTTCCTCCTCCTGTCCTAGGGTACATCCCAGTGATCATGGTGCCCATTAATCCCTTCCTAAACTCCCCTCCAAGCAGTGCTCCCCAGACTGCACCTCTACCCAAGACTTCACCATGCTTCCAGCTCTTCCCCACCTTGAGGTCTTCCCCTATATGAAAGCACCTCCTGGCTCTCCCCTTCCACCCAAACCCAAAGCTTAGCCACACAGGTCCTATTTTACATCCATCAAACCCATCCCACTGCGAGGTCCTGCCCAGGTTGGAGCCACCAGTGCCCTCTTGGCCACACTCGTCAGCAGGGGCAAAGGAGGCTGAGCTGAGCCAAAACCCTTCCCAGAGCCCGGTGGTGAGTGCAGAACGATCAGGCAAAGGTATGATCAAGTGTTCTGCACTGCTGTTCCCTAGCCAGGCATTAACCCAGCACGGCTCCCTGTGCCCCTGAGGAGAGCCAGGCAGCCAGCCCTGGGCTGGGCAGGCATTGTGGAAGCAATCACAGCACCTTGGATTGCCAACCCACCCTGAGAGGGGGGGGAACCACCTACAACAACTGCGCTGACCCCCTAATTCCCAGAACAAACCCATCAGGCTCTTCTCAGTCAAGAGATGGTGATGGTAATTACCCCCATCCCCTGTCGCACATAACAAATCCATCCTGGTTATGCAGAGAGTTTTCATAACAGGTTGCATGGCCGTAGGTGATGGCTTTAAAAAGCTCTCCCCTCCCATGGAGCCGTGCTTGCGATGCCTGTTCCCTCCGCAGCAATGAATGCTAATAGCAAGGCTTAGCACCACGCAGCACTTTATGGCCCGTCTAATGCAGGAAGTCAAAGTTAGGGAGCACAATGGTCTCCTCCAGCCACAAAGATAAGCATCAGCCAAAGGAAAAGACAAAGCATCCTCTGGGAAGCGGCAGAGCCCATCAACAGCAGGGATTTGCGATATCAAAGCTGAGGCTGGGAGTCAAGCCCCAGGTTTAAAAGTCGGCGGCAGAAGCCGTGGCTGGCGGTTTGCTTCTCTCCCACCTGCATCCATTAACCTGCCTCAGAGCAATGGGCTCATGGCAATTGTTATTCCCATCTCTCCCAGCAGTTTTCTCCCCCATTAGACCCCCTGACTGCATGGTCCCACCGAGGCTGAGGTCCTGGGGAGCCGCTCGGTGTCATATCAGCCCAAAGCTGCAGCTCAGGGTGGGGGTTCACAAGGCTGATAGCCAGGCAGGACACACTGATCCAAATTCCAATCAGAGCAGGCAAAACCCACCCACCTGCATCCTCCACAGGGGAAATATGGGGGAGAACCCCAGAAAACGCATCTTGGAAGATGCTGATTCCATGGAAATGCAGTCAGCAATGGGGTGTTGAGGTGGGATGAGGTGCGGGTTCCTGCTGAGGGGGTGGGTTTGTCCTGCAGGCTGCAAAACCAGAGGGGAAAAGCAGCAAGGAAATACGGGAAGAAGAGCCAGGAGCAAGAGTGATGGGGCTTACTAAGAAACTTCTCTTTCTTCCTTCCTTCTGGTGAGGTTTTGAGAAGGATGGGCATGGACTGTGCGCATGAAAGACTTGTCCTCAACAGCACAGGCAGCTCCCTGCCCACTGTGGAAGTTGAGGATCCCCCGTTGAACCTCTTTTTAGCAGCAGCGAGGGACCCAAAGTGCCCCGGAGACACAGGAACCGTCCTGATCCACAGGCTCGTGTGTCTCCGCCTGCCCCCGCCTCAGCCTGCCGGGGCGGTGCCGTCTCTGCAGCAGAGACAACGGGATTAGCATCGATTTGCCTGGAGCAGCATCCTCAGTGTGGGCTCAACGCGCTTCTCCGAGTGCCCAAGAGCACCCACAGCCCCTGCGGCTCCCTCCCAGCCTCCGCGACTCCCTCTCAGCCTCCGCATCCACAGCTCTTCCCTCCCAGCCACCAGCGGATCCTTTGGCAGAGCGTCCTGGCCCCATAATGCCCCAATCAGAGGGTAGAGAAGTGGATCCTGACCCAAATAAGCAGCTTTAAGAGCTGACCCCCAACATGTGCATCACCTCCCTTCTGCTGGCTTTTTGGGAATGGTTGTTGTAGGACAAACCTGTTTGCTTATATGGGAGAGAAAAAAGCATCCCTGAGACTAAAGCGGGCTGGTTTATCCCCAGATCATTCGCTGGTAACAGTGGAAACCCAGAGGGAAATGGGGAGAGGGGCTGAAAGTGCTAACAAGACAATTCCTAGTGCTGCATTTCGGGACAGGGAGATGCCTGCAGCCTGGAGAGCTCCTGCATTCAAATTGCTTTTCATAGGAGCCGGGTCTCTGCTGTGGTACCTGGGAAGGGGACGCGGCAGCAGCACAACGCGGCTCCCCCCGAGGCCGGGCAGGCAGCAGCGATTTCAAAGAGGCGCTGGGGAACGGGGGCACTTGAACATCTTTAATGATGCATATTCCCTGTCAGCTCTGCACTGCGAAGCCTTTCAAGTCGGGCTCCCTTTGATTAGACAATAGACCTGGAGAGAGAAATGCTTCCCCTCCTTCTCCCCCCATCAACCTTTCTCCATACCCATCCTGCCCCAAAAGGGCTAAATTTAGAAGCAAAAAGCCCATGAATTGCAAGTAAGGAGCAGTGGATGCTGCTGAGAGAGGAGCAGCAGCTCCACAACCACATACATTTAGCTCACAGTCTGTCCTGATGGGATTTAGCAGAGGATGGAGGCACAGCAGGGGCTCCTTACCATTCACCCCCAACTTCTAGCCATCATTTCCTGGGGTACAGGAACACTCATTATGCTGGGCAGAGCCAACACATTTCTCCCTCATCACAACCAGAATCCAGACTAAAGAGGAGAACCTGCATCTCTCCCAGTTTCTCCCGAATCACTTCCAAAGTGCTGCTCTGAAGGGGTTGTTTCAGTTCAGCCCCAGCCTCTTAAAAGGCCATTTCTCCCCCCAAAACCAGCCCTGCCAAGCTTATCAGCTTACATTGGCTTTCAACACCCCAGTCAGCACCGTGGACGTGTTTAAACCAGTGATGGGAACGTGACGTCCTTTTCTGAGAGGGACAAACACTTGGGAAGCACAAAGAGGCTCCAGCTGATTCCCAATTATTCTGCTCTGAAATTGCTCCGTGGTATTTATCTTGGAGTCATTAACATCCCATTAAAAGCATCCTGTTAAGCAGAGCTGGCTGGCAGGGAGCTGGGCAGATGCGAGGCTGGAAGGAACCACGGCTCTCCCTGCATGGCGAGTTCTCCAAAACCCACTAGTTATGTCCCTAAATAGTTTCCTTCCACAAACAGTGAGATGGTGTCAGCTGCTGCTTTATTTTCTTGACATGAACAGCAGAAAATAACAAACAGAGCTGCCAATGGCAGCTATAAATGCAAAGCAGAGGCTGGAGTGTGGGGGTTCCACAGAGAGAGACCAAGGGAACACATTCAAAGGGGATGCTGACCCTGCGGGGTGCTGCCACAGCCTGGCAAAGCTGTTTGGACACCATTGACCTTCCCTTTGCTTGCAGTCTGGGTGGAAATGGTGTTTACTCCAGCTGGAAGCAACCAGAGCATCCTTACTGCAGGCTGCTCTTTAGGATTCACCCTTCTTTCCCTCGGCCAAACCTCCTGCAGCCTCCATGCACAAAGGAGGACATGATGCTCTGGTGCAAATAGGGTGATATTTCCCCATCAAGGCTTAAATGCAACAGATTTATAACACATCTCCTCACTCCATACAGTGCTCATCTCTGCCTGACTATCCTGCTTCCCATTGCTGCTAGGGGTGAAGCTATACAAGTCATCCATCCTCTCTCAAAGGAGAGAGCTGAGCCAGGTCGCTGACATCAAGGCAGTAGATCCCTGGAGTGCTACAATTTGTTTGGGGTTTTGGGTTTGTTTTGGGCTCTTTTTGCTCCAGGCTGTGCCACAAATCTAACTTTCCTTGAGCAGAAAGCAAAGATGAGGACTTGCTCACCTGAGGGAATACAAAGGGCTGATGATGGAGCAGCCCAGGTGACCAGCAGTGACAGGAGGCAATTTGTTTCATGCCTCTGAGATCCAAACAGAAAATGCCCTTTCTTACTGCTGAGCATCTGGCAGGGTTAAGAGCATGGCCCCAGCACAGGGTCCCCAAGCCCAGGCCATGGGGGACTCCTTGGGAAGCTCCTGCCACACAACAAGTGCCAGGGTATTAGCCCTCTACTAATCCATGCCAAACATTGGCCAAAGCCAAGATCCAAGAGCTCAACCGTGAACCTCAGACACCAAAGTCCTTCTAGTGGTACCCCCTTGACACCGTGAGGAAAGGCACCATTTCCAAGATGATGCAAAACCAAGAAGCTGGGCCAAAATATGACTTTTCTCCCTCTTTTATTCCCTAGAAGGAAAACAGACAATTTTTGAACACAGCCTGAATAGGAACAAGTCTGTCTAAATTCACCATGAACAGAGATAAAAGCTCATCGTGTCGCCTGTTCCTAATCCTGGAATAACCCACTGGACAGGAGCTGTTTCAGTCATGCTGAGTGCAGGCTAGAGATGGGAGAACAATTATTGATGAAAGCAGAAATGGGTTTCAATTAGAAAAAGCCAATGCCAACAGTTTTTAGATCAAAAGAAGCGTTTTCACTGCTTGGGCAAAAATCTGAATCAATCAGGCTGAAAAATGCTGCAGTGAAGAGCATTTTGGTTGGAACCATTTCTCAACTTGGAGCTTGCTCGGAGGACATGGGGCTCGAAACATCCATTTCCCTTGTGATGAAAACACCTCTGAGAACCTGAAGCAGTTTTGCTGCAGATGGGATTTCATTTTTCGTCCCCAGGTGAAGGATGGAAAAAGCACAAACTGAGCTTTGAAAACTGAGTAGATTTGTTCTGGTTTGAAAAATCAAAGTACTAAACCATACTGCAGAGGACATGGCCTCAACGTACCCCATTGCAACAGGGTTTGTGGCTTGGATCTGTCTATGGCCTGGTGAAATCTCTGCTCCATCCCTCTGTGAAGCCAACCAGATCCTGCTGCAGGATGGGATCTCAGCAGGAGCTCTGGATGTGAGGAGCCCTTCTGCTCTCAGAAGCAGTTCATCCCGCCAGAGATGATCCATCCCAACCCAATTGCGCCATGTTACACATCACCCATAGATCTGCCCTTGCAGATCCAGTGGTCTCACGCACGGATGCAGTGATGGGCTGGCCAAATCCAAGACCTGGCCCTTGCTTGGTGCTTTATATCACCATGATTACCTGCTTCATTTCAGCCTCCATTGCAGCACCTACAAGCAGTCCCAGGCTGGGTTTTCTAGGTTTCTACATGCTGGATCACCTCATGGAAGTCCTATTATAGTAAAGGGAAAGCAACTGGGAAGAAATGGAGGCTCCAGTTTGGATCTAAATGTGTTCAAGGATGTGGCTTGCTTGGAAAACTCATGGCCAAAGCAGGGTGTCACTTCTGGGGACAATATAGCAGAGACCAGCTCCATGGGTTCAACATGCAACAGAGCTGGGGACAAGCAGGAGAAATCCTCTACATTTCCGAGATGGATGCAGCAGGAAGTGGGGAAGGGGAGATTTGCCAAGCTAGAAGATAAAGGAGAACAGCAATGGTTCAGTCTCTTCCCCACGGAGACTCTTGTGGCCAACGTAGCAATAGGCAAACCAAGGCAGGACAGTTCTGCAGAGTGATCCTAAGCAACCACCTTAATCCTCACGTCCTCTTAGAGTGTTTCTGCTCCCACATTGTGGACTAGAGACCACCTGCCCCTGGCAAAACCCCTCAGAGGTGCCTCCAGGCAGAAAAGAACAGGGTCCCAACATGAGTATGAGGATCTGCTGATGGAGATAGGGGGTAAATTCCTGGTGCCACCATTCCAGGAAAGCAAACCCAAACCCACCTCCTCCTCAGCACCACACCGCTCCTTTGCCTCGCAGCAAGGCCAAGACCTCCTGCCACCCTGCACCACCAGCTTAGCAAACCCTCCATCCAGAAAGCACATCCAACCCCCAAAATCCCACCAAAGGGGGATGCCAACAGAATCACCACCTTTGAACAGCCTTTCACAACCCGATACCCACATCCCTACTCCCACGCCTGCATCCTGCGTGAGAAAGGACTGGGGTTTATAGCCACCATCCTCCTTCTGGAGCCAGATTTTGGCCATCCCTTTGCCTGCTCCCTACCTGCTGCTTTTTGCTTTCTCCTTTTGCAAGGGAAACGGGTTGCCTGGAGCTGGGTCTCCATGGAAACTTGGGCTTTTCAGACACTCAACGGAAAATGCTGGCACGGAGACGCTTGTGCAGGAATACTGATTCAGCCCCAGCGTCTGTAACACTGACTGCATTTTAATCCTGCTCCACTCCCCAGCGAGCTAAAAATAGCTTCCTGTCGCCTCCTGAACTCACATAAACAGCTTCAAGCAACATGGTGCTGCCAGAGCAGAAATTCCATGAATCAGCTAAAAAAAACAGGCATAGGGGAGGGAATGGGGGGGTCTCAACCTTCATCATGCCATAGAGAGCATCGGTGTGGTAGGGAAGAGAACATCCCGCACTCCAGGGATGAAGGAGAAGGAGCATTTGGAGCTATGCCCCACACGGGTCCTTGGGGCTTTGTTTCACCTCTATGAGATGTCCTTTTCCAGGTATAGGAGCAGGAAAACAAGGGGTTTGTTGTCCCCAAGCAGCTGGTGTGCGCATTGGCACGCCAAGCTCAACACATAGCACTAATGCAGGCTGGGGGAAGGAGCCAACTGTCCCCAGCAAGGAGTCTGGAGACAAGCTGGGGAAGGGGTGATTTTGGCTGCCCATTGGCGAGCTGTGACCTGGCTCCATGCTTTCCCTTCTTGCTCCTTGAGAGAGGATGGGGAGGGCCAGCAAATGGTGACTCCGGGTGCGGGCCATGAGGGCTGTGATCACTGCCAGTGCCCTCGCTGTGCTCGTGTGTCAGCCCAGCGGTACTGGGACCGTAACAGGCAAGCAAGATGCTGGTCTCCTCCCCCCGTTAGCCAGGACTGTCCTCAGTTGACTCCAGGAGCTTCCTTTTGCAGAAGACACCAGGACCTCCTTTTATACTACAAAGGCTTTCTCCCAGCAGCACACCCTGCCCTGGGAAGGAGCACCCAGATGGGAAAGTGAGGCACAAGCCTGCTTGCTTAGGACCTGTGTGCAAGCTTGGAGTGAATCCACGCCTCCCAGCTCCCCTGGCCATGCTGAGGGACAGGCATTGCCTTTCACCTCCAAAGGAACTCACCTGCACCATCACAGGAGCTCTCCTACCCCATTAAAAGGCTTTCAAACGCTGAGGGGATGGAGATGAGCCCCCATCCAAGTGGCTTTGTGGAGCCTCATCCAACCCAGCGAGTGGCTGGAGAATTGGGGTTGTTTTTTATGGAGAACTTCTGAATTTACACCTTTGCTTTTGGCCCAGCTGCTGGGAGCAGACAGCATTCCCAGGCTGCTGGGAACAGACAGCATTCCCAGGCTGCTGCTCTAAACCTTCGCTTCCACCAGGAACGGGAGAAGCAGGAGAAATGCCATCCCCAGCTGACAGAGCATTTAGAGTGGGTGATAAATGGGGTTTTGCAGGGGAAAACTCCCCCCTGCCCTGCCCAGGTGGGAAAAGCCAGCTCCCCAGTAAAACCCATTTGAGGGCTCAGCCATCCCCAGCACCCCCACATCCCCTCCTGAGGCTCACTCCGGCTTGTCTGGCTTTCTCATTGCATGTTGCAAGAGTAGAAAGTAGGGATGGGGGAAGAAAAGAACATTTTTAGGTCACTTTCTGGGGGTTCTAAGAGCTTCCTCCAGCAGTGGTAGGATTAAGGCCGTTGGCTCTAAAAAGCCAGAATAGCAAAATAAATCCCTGCAAGGTTCATATGGCCCAGCCAAAAATGGGCTGCGAGTCTCATTCATTCCTTGATGGTAAAGAAACGTCATTCTGGGCTTGAGTTATTTATTACAGTTCATCATTTACCTTAAAAGAGTGGGAACTGGACATATTCAACGCCACCATCCCCATCCCTCCCTGCCAAAACCCTCAGTGCCAGCCCTATTAAATTAAGAGCCTCAAGCGTCACTGATGGGAAAGGGACGCGGAGGGATGCAGCAGCCAGGGACCACTGCTGAGTCCAGTGGCTGTAAATCTCCACAGTGAGGTCACTGGGCACTGAGCTGCCTCCTGGAAGAAACCCTGAGCCCCTCTTCCCAGCAGTAAACTGGTTCCAGTTGCTTTGGAGTGGGGTGATGCTCCAGTCGAAATGGAGATGGGGGAAACAAAGCTTCATAGGGTCCCACTGCTCCCAAACATAGCAAGGAAGCCCCTTGCATCACTTCTCTTACCTTCACTGTCCCTGCTCCAAGGGCATGACCAGTGATATCAACTTGGATAGCTTCACAGGCTGCTCCAGGTGGGTTTATTATGTCTTCAGTGCTCCCAGCTCCCTGTCCTGCAGCACACAGGCTTCCCCAGGCAGTGGCGAGTGCAAGTGTCCTCAATTAAGAGCTGGGATTAGGGCAGGGAAACCATCTCCTAATCTTTCCACAGGTATTCAGTAGGAAGAAGGAGCTGGCTCCATGGGAGCCTTCCCCCTTCCTAAATAAATATCTGCTCATGGTGAGATGCTCAGTTCCTGCTGCCCTTATCCTGGGCTCATTCCACAGCCTGTAGCTGCCTTCACCCAGCACCCCATAAGCAGCCACTCTCTGTGTACCTCAGCCAGCAAATCTGCCTGTCTCCAAGGGGTGATGAAGCCTCTTCACTGCCAGAGGGGAGACTGAGATGAGCTCTTAGGCAGAAGGTTTTCCCTGTGAGGGTGCTGAGGCACTGGCACAGGGTGCCCAGAGAAGCTGTGGCTGCCCCATCCCTGGCAGTGTTC
>WYDI02001354.1:0-14516 GCA_009867235.2 Psittacus erithacus
GTTACTGGACTGTTCTTATCTCAACCCGTGGGAGTTGCATTCTTTCAGTTCTCCTCCCCATCCCTCCGGGAGTGGGGAGTGGGGGAAGGACAGGTTGGGGGGGGGGAAACGAGCAGGCTACATGCTTTTCTAATTTACGACTAAGCTTAAACCACAACAAAGTCTTAGAGGCCCTCAGATTTTGATGCATTTGCAAGACTGGATATTACATGAGTGAAGAAAAGCATGGTATATGCAAAGGGATATTTAATCCTCCTGAGTTCTCCAGATTGATCCTTTGAGCAGAAAAAAAAAACCCACCACATTTTGCCAAGTGGTCTATCCCTGTTCCCTTTGTCTGACTGTACTTTCTTTTGACATGCAGAATTTAGGAAAATGTTTCTGTGATTTCACTGAATTTGCCTGGGAACATTTTCAGGTTAAAGTAAATACATCTGCTTTGTCTGAATATTTTTAATTTGTAATGCTTACATATTTAATAACTATTAAATATAAATATCTAGATGAGTGGAGGAACTTTATTTGGGATGTAGGTTCTTTAATTAGACAAGTTTTTGTTCTTCATAGGACTGCAATAGTAACTACATTTGCAAAAGACATAAGAGATTGTAAAGGCAGGTCCATATAAATATTAAATATTAAGCTTTCTGCTGTTTGCTTCATAAAGTACAGTGGTTATCATGACAATACTTCATTCTTTGCTTTTCTGTTTTTGGGGACATGTTTAATGTTTGAGCAATATTATGTACACAAAATAGTTCAAGAAGGCACAATTATTTTGAAAGCATTATTTGATTAAAGGTCAGGCAAATTAAGATATCAGTTATTATCTCTCAACAGATTTTACCTGATCAGTGGTGGAGTTCCTTTTATTATATGTGGGATTACAGCAGCAACCAATATCAATAATTATGGGATTGAAGGCAATGCACCATAGTAAGTATAAGCTATCATCATAAAACTTTTAAGGAAAATGTTGTCTTTTCCTGTGCTGACAAATGCAACTGACTTTATGAAGGGTACAGACATGCTATTTGGGATGACATTTGTTATGAAATTTTACTAAATAATAGCTATGAAAGAGCAATGTCTTAATCTAGGGTTTGCTGCTCCACCTGCACCAATTTGACTCTGTTACTTTCAATAGAACCACTTTTCATTTACAGAATTTCTCTTTGTTTACATCTGAAAAAGTGAAAGGATATTAAAAATATCTAATGGATATCATATTTAATGCAGCTACTAATTAGTTAAATACTTTGAATTATCTACCTTGAATTGATACCCTTCAGGTCACTTTAAGTAATTTATAGATAATTATATGAAAAAAAGGACAAGTAAAAATCTCTTCTCTACGTTCTCCATCCCTTTCCCTCCCTTAAAAAACAATTTTGCATTTTCACCATCTGGAAGTCTTCCAGTCAGATTGTCTTGCAATCTTGACATAGCCCTGTGGTATACTAGTGTGTTACTACTCGGTATACCTCTACAAATTGTCCAGGCATCACACTGTTATTAATTCTTGGCATGAAACACGAGATACCAATAAAGTACGATGTCTTTCCGTAAAAGCATAGCAGAAAGTGTATCAGACTGCAAAGTTAAATATATTCTGTGTAAAGATATTAGTACTCTGCCAGCACTCCTACTCTGAAGCACATCACTCTTAGTTACTGCTTTGAACATCTATTGTAATATGTTTGAAACTAGTTATGCTGTGGGTAAGGAAAGTGGAAACAAAGAAGAATGGTTTGTAAGTGAGATTTGGTTCCGTAAAGGTAATTGAAATTTAAATTCTGATAATAAATCAGTACATACTATGGCTAACTGCTCTGCCTAAGGCCCAACTCAATTTATTCAAACTTTCCAATTAGACAATCACTTATAAGCTACAGTATATTAAAAGACTCAATATTTATGTTATAAATGTTCATAAATGAGACATTTTTCATTTTGGCACAGTTACAGAGGTTATATTTCTTTAATCATGTTAATCATAGCAAATCAGTACCTTGTACCACAGTCTGTACAGAAAACAAGGCAGAGGTGAGGGATGGTTATAAGACTGAGTAAAAAGACAGCTTCAAATTCAACAACAGCATAGTCAGTTATATGCCTTATTTATTTTTAATAGTATTAGTACAGTAAATGTAGATGCACAAACTTTAGCTTTTTTTTATGTAACTGATTTTTAAGTTATCCACAATGAGATTCCACTTGAAATAAGGGCATCCCAAGAGACTGTTCCACTGGGGAGCATTCCGTTCTCCACTTTGCATCAAATATGCGTTATTCAATTGTACTCTGAGTATTCATGTAACTTTATGCTCTTTGCTTATCCAGTTAAATATAGGTGGTAACTTACCTACATTTTCAAAAATATCTTTCAGAGAATCTTTTCATGTGCATGTCTGACAGCAAAATACATAGTCCTTGGAGTGTCTCTAAGCAGATTAATATGTATATGTTTTTGTTTAAGGTTCAGATTTTAACAATTTAAAGTAGTAATTTTGCAGTTGCTTGTGAGAAATACCCAGTGGGACTGCCTCTTTTTAGCTGAGATGTTCTCAGCCTGGAAGAAAAATTCATTTTGCCTTTTTTATAGTAAACTGTAGATGATTCCTGGCTTGACAATATGATATCAGAAGGTTCCTCACTGTATTGGAGGGACCGTAGCAAATTGCACATCCCTAAATGAGTATGAGATGTCACAGTGTCACTTTTAGAATAGAATGGATCATGACAGTTCACCTGGTCTGTCTTCATGACCCAGTGGGAAATTAGCTATATTCAAACCATTCCTGACAGTTATTTATCTGAGGTGCTTTAAATGCTCTGATAATGGATAGACCAAACTTTATTCCAACATCTTATTATCCTAATTGTCCTAACAGCTAGGGAATTATTTGAAAAATCTGATTTAAATCTTTCTTGCTGCAGTTTAAGCCCATTACTTCTTGTCCTAGTCTGACAGATAAATAACTAATTCCTCTTTCCAGAAATCCATGCAATATTTAGAGTATAAGAACCTCATAACAGCTGTACTAGCTTATTATACTGCCAGCTCAGTTCCCTGTCTGCAGCAGTGGCTAAAAGCAGATCATAGAGAAGAGTAAAAATGAGGCAAATATTCCTTCTCCCCTTGACCCAAGTTCTCCCAGTTTCCATCTGGGATTCCATTAGCCAGAAGTGTTTTCTTCTCCCATGTTTATTTGATTAGATCATTCATCTTCAGGACAGTCCTGTTAGACTTGCTACTAAATTATGCAGCTGACTGAAGCTTATTCAGCTCATAGTGGCCTGTGAACTACTTTAAGCTGATCTAAAACAGTTACAGTTACATTATTTAAAGCCTAGCAAATAATGATCCATGCTTCAGTAATACTATGCTACCAATGTATCCCAAAGAGACCATCAGTTTCCATAATTTTTCTGCAGACATTCAAATTGATGTGAATTAACTCTCAGGAATTTCAGAAACTGTGCAGAATTCAGAAATGGCATGTATCTTTTGGGTCCACTCACTGCAGAAAGCAGTGACTGGAAGCATTTTTTCAGTCTCTCTTATTACTCAGGCTGGTTTCTACTTTAGCAACAAGAAAATCCTGTGAGAACAGGCTTAAGAGTTTCTTTCACTGTTTATTGGTACAAACCACTGAAGTCTGTACATTTCTATTGCTCACACAGATTGTATGAACTATGCTTCATTTGCTTTTGAATCAAAGTATTAGCACTGACATTTTTAATGGTAGAAAAAAAGGTTGACATAAATGGTCTTATACTTCACTGCAGCTCTAGATTCTGAACTGACCTACATTTCTGGGAAATTTTTGCCTTTAATATCTCGTAAATTATACTAGACATTTTATTCTATTAAAAATATGAAATGATGCCTCAGCTTAATTGATATGAAAGACACATTCGGTGTCTCCACAATGAGCATATATGAACTTCTGAGACACTGTTAAATCATGTAAGTTAGTCAGCCCAATTTCACAGCAATCAGATGTCCATCACATCTCATGTGGGCTATAATTTGTTCTTGACTCTCTTTTTTTGTTGTTTTCAGTTGCTGGATGGCATGGGAGCCTAGTCTCGGTGCTTTTTATGGGCCAGTAGCATTCATTGTGCTAGTCACCTGTGTTTACTTTCTCTGCACGTATGTGCAACTGAAGCGCCATCCTGAACGCAAGTATGAGTTAAGGGAAAAGACAGAAGATCCGCAGAGAATGCCAAGTACTGAGGTGGGCCATGGTCATGTTACAGACTCTGTTTCCATTCCCCAGTCAACCTGCTCCATGATTTCTTCTTCCTTATTGGAAAATGAGCATTCATTTAAGGCTCAGCTTCGAGCTGCAGCATTCACTTTATTCCTCTTTACTGCCACTTGGACCTTTGGAGCACTTGCAGTATCTCAAGGTCATTTCTTGGATATGATATTTAGCTGTCTTTACGGAGCCTTCTGTGTGACCTTGGGGCTTTTCATCCTGATCCATCACTGTGCAAAACGAGATGATGTGTGGCACTGCTGGTGGTCCTGTTGCCCATCTAGAAGAAACACCTACTCTGTCCAGGTTAATGTGCGCCCAAAGGTTAATGTCAATGGTGACACTCAAGTTCATGCACCTTGTCTTCAGGAATCACCATGTCCCAACAAATCAGGTGTATTTAATCATCCAGCACCTAGCCACTGCAAACTTACTAACCTACAAGCAGTTCAAAATCATGTTAACTGCCTTTCGCCTGTGACACCATGTTGTGCAAAGATGCACTGTGATCAGCTACTTGATGATGAAGCTCACATTCATGTCCACAATGAGGGAAGCTTCAGACCCAATATGCACATTCATAGATGTCTAAAAAGCAGAACTAAGCCACGTTATTTCAGTCGGCATAGGTCTGCAGGTGAAAGAGAATATGCCTATCACATTCCTTCAAGTATTGATGGCAGCATCCACAGCTCACATACAGACAGTCCCCACAGTACGCATGATAGCCAGTCAGGTCACAGACGGGCCTGCTGCTCAAAAAGTGATCCGTATCCTACTGTCAACCAGCCAGAAAGTAGCGATGCAAGTACTGTAATATATAGTTGTGCTAAAATGCCAGAAAGTGACACTGTGCACCATCCAGCTCATTTTGAAATGCATCCACGGACACAGTCATTGCCATTTAATACGACGAATCACAATGGAATTCTCAAGGGAAATGTGCATGAAGCCATGATATATAGCTCAGATAGTACAGGAAATATCAAAACTGGCCCCTGGAAAAATGAAACTACTGTGTAGTTCATGGGCCATCATAATGTTTTTCCCCCTAAACCATCATTATTATTGTTTTTATTCCAAACTATGACATATTTGTGTATCTTACCAATAAATTGTACAGCTTTTCCATCTTTATTTCCATTTTCTTTGTAAGAGTCTGAGAGAGATAGTGACAGGTTTGAAGTGATATTTTTAAAAGTTGTAAAATTATTGTGAAAGATACTTAGAAAATGAAGTCTAGACAACTGAATATGAGAGGCAATATCCTTTTGTTACACAGAACAACTTTTTTTTTACAAATCCATCCTTTACATTCATTGTTTTCACTTCTGTAGTAACTTAACACTTTTTATAAACATATCAGCATCCTAAACTTTTACTTATTTATTTTTGTAGCAAAATATTATTACTGTGCCATGGATTTTAATCAGAAGTGACTATGGTAGAAATGATAAACAGGATTTTATAAAATTACAGCTTTTTAGATCTACAAAAGTGATACTGCCTCTAAAGATCTTCTGTAGCATATGGCCTGTAAAGTCGTGTAATGTACAGTCTCTGTTCTGTCCTTTTTCTTGTGGGAGAGAAGTGCTAGGTAATATCTCTGTTACATCTATGGTGCTGTATTGGTTGTATTTTGCATGACATATGTCAGGATATACCATTTGCTGTTTGCTAGTGTTACATGTGTTAAAAAAAAGAACAAAAAAAAGTGTTGTACAAGGCTGTGAAAAACAAAACCCTGTTGATATTAATCTAGAGCATTATAAATCTACAGAAGAAAAAAAATCACTCTGCACTAGTTTAAGTGGCACAATCCTTTGTATAAGGTTATATGATAGCTTTGATAAGGGTCCACTCTAATGTCTTTACAGAGCATGCACTACTCATTGTATGTGACACTGTGCAGTGTAATAGCAATCGTCTCAACAAGTTTTACACTTCTTTCTTTGTAAAGTATGCCTTTTGAACAAATCTGTAAGCTGTTTCACAATAACCTTTCCACATCTGTTAAGGTAGAGCAGTTTTATCATTAACTCTTTGAGGACTACAGTTATTTTCTTACAAGTAGCTTATTCTCGTCCAGAGACACTGTATATATGATTCTGTCTATTTAGTTACATGATCAATGTAGTCCAGAATTGCCAGGAAAGAGAAAGTTCAGTCATTTTACAAAAACACACCTTCTTAGAGTCCATCTATTAATTTTACCACTCGGTTTCTGAAAACCCATTTCCTCCCCTAGCAGATTTCAGATAGTCTTCATCTTTTAATGCAAATTTGACCTTCAGAGAAGTTCTTTATGTACATGATTTCAGCTGAATTGTAGGGCACTCCAGGGTCAGTGCCATTCTCTATTAACAAAGCTCTTGGCAAGAAATTTTTTCATGTTTCCATGAACATCTGGACACAAAGCATCAACTCACAGTACAGAACTGCATCATAATTATCTGTACATGAAATAAGACTGCTTTTTTCAAGTAGGAAGGGTGCATAATAATAATGGCTTGCAGAGACTGAATATGAGCATAGAGCTAAGAGAAAAATGTCTACAGTGGGAAGTGAGCAGTGCATCCATAAATAAGAGAAAAAGCACAATTCTGTAAGGCCACGTGAGAAAGTTTGCTGCCAGGTCTTAACACGGGCTTATGTAATTGCTCCATTGCTGCAGAGAGGAAATAGAAAATTCCCTTGAGAGATCATCAGTCAGCAATTCTCTGTGTATATGTTGCAGAAATCATCCCATATTTCAGCCCACTATTTCTGTTATTAGCAGTTTATTAGACTGTACCTTTTTTTTAATATATATATGTAGGAATTCATTTCCTAACAGTGTACATAAAGATGACAATTATAATTGTTAGAATGTTATAAAAACATGTAAGTCAGATGAATGTGTTCTGCAGTGTTGCAGGTGGGAATTAGTACTCAAAGGGTTAATGCTCAGTATCTGAGTGCAAGAAATCTTGTTTTTCTGTATTTTTGTAAATTTGAAATATATATTGTAAACTCCAGCAGTGCAATGTATCCATCTCAGATTGTGTATTTTTAAAAGGTGAGCAAGAAGAATGCACTAGGTGGTTGTCAAGTTTTAAGCCAATATACAAGAGTTTCATGACTGCTTCTTTAGCTAATACAAAATACAAAAAAAAAAAGAAACGCCTGAGCTTTATTATGTATATGCTGTGTATGCTTGAACTGTCTCTAAACTAAAATAGTCTTTTTTCTTTGTTTGCATAATGAAATATTTTCTGTTTAATAATTGTTCCCTTTTACTATTACTTTTACTCATTCCACATAGACAGTGACCCCTCAACAAGCATAGACATAATATGAAATACCACTTCTCTGTGTCTCAGCACGATGTATAAGTATATTCTGTAACAGCAAAAACCTAGGAGGTCTGCAGACCATTATGCAAAATATTCCACATACACAGCCAAGTGAAATACTCACTCTACAAGAACCCACTCGGTGAGCTTCTTTATTCAGCTTGTGTTTTAATCACCTCTGTTATTTAGTCAGAGAGGCCAGGTTCATGTTCATTATGGCTTTCAAAGAAGTAAATAGGTGCTGCTTTCCACAGAATATCTTGTGTGATGAAACTCTCTGGAATTTAAACATAAACTATTAAGACACTTTTCTGATTGTGTTAAAAATTATTTAGTGAATATTTCTGGGCTAATTTGGAAGAGATGTGTTATGCAATAATCTGTTTGCATATTATTTTTTCAGAAAATATACAGTATAACTACAGAGTAGGAGACCATGATATTAAATAAATATAAAAATGTTTTGTAACATCAGATTTGACCAAAATGCATTTTGTGCTTTTGACTTTTTTTTTTTTTCCCCTTAAGATAAATGAGATAATGTCAGTGCTTTGGGAGTCTGGCTTTGTTTTATTGTGGGGGTTTGGTCAATTATAGTCAGTGAACCATTACTACTTTACCTGATTTTCTTTCCTATAAAAATAAGTCAGTGAACCATTACTACTTTACCTGATTTTCTTTCCTATAAAAATAAGTCAGTGAAATAACCAGAGTATAAGAAATATATTGTTCTAGTAAACTCCTCGTGGACTTACATGTGTAACATGTTTTAAAGTCAGCATTCGTTTTGGTGATTCATTGATGACATAAAAATGACTTAACAGATTTTTACCGTTCACTTTTTTATCTGAGACTAAGCAAGAGAAATTTCATCCCAAAAAGATATTTTTTGGAGAATGATGCAATCAGCAGGAATCCAAAGGGTTGTTATCACAATACTACCAGGATAAAAATATGTTCTGGTGCTGTGCGGTTCTTCTCTGCTTATAGAAATTCCAGTTTTCATGACAAAATTTCAGATCCTGTAGGTGACCCTGTATTAAGTCACATAGACTGTTTACAAGAAGAATTCTTACCCAGCCTCATATAAGGAGTTTTGGTGTGAAAATAAAGCACATGGTTTTGCACATTATGCCTGATCATGTATGTGTTGTTCCCAAGCAGTCTGTTGGTTATGTCTGCACTAATATGGCTGAGCAGCCGCTGTCAATGTCCATAAACATATGTTCTCCTTCACCACACAGCTGCCTGCCAGCTATCCTGTGGGCATAATATCCAGATGTTAACCCATCAACGGAGCCTTCACTGTGGCTCTAAACCAAAAGCAAAGTCTGTGTTTAAAGCAAAGTCAAGGCCGCCTTTGATAGACAACACAGGCAGTTGGGTAGCCTCCACTCCAGTGCTAATGGCTGAAGGCAGATAAACCTAATGGTAGTGGCTTTAAGCAGGATAACTCCTCAGGTAGTTATGGTTCTCTGTAAAGAAGACTACCTGTACTCTCGCCAAATTTTGGTTGCCTATGATAGTGAATGGAAGGCTGATGGAGACATTAGCAGCAGCTTCCTTACCAGAGCACAAATTCAAGTTCCTGTACCAGCACCTCCAGTTCAGAAAGAAGATGTAGGAGGCAACTGCATCAATCCAGATCCATCAGCTTGGTTTAAAGGCTGGCTGGCTGACTTCAGTCAAACAATTTCAGTAGTAGCTTGGTGCTCTAGGCAGCTTTTACCTAACTCTACAGAGAAGGGAGTTTTCGGTTTGGTGATTTTCTGTGCCCAGCTGACCATTTTCTAACTGGCAATTAAATTGCTAAGAAGAAAATGTATTCTACAAATTGTCTCAGCTACTTAAACCGTAGACTTTTTATTCCCTGTTACAAGGTCTGTAAAGGGACAAGTGAATCCCTGTTCCCTTATCCTACCAGTCTATTACCTGTTTTTCAGAAGCCAAACAAGGAAGGATCAGTAAATCAGGACAGTTTTATAGGATTCACTTCTCTGCAAGGAGGGTTTGAATTTGATTTGCAAGAGCTAGAGCAGTTCAACCACAAATATTCTGCCTTAAGATTATGCAGCTGGCCATGCCTAAGACGTAGGGGAGATCATGTAAATATGGTGTCTGTATACTCCAGAGGTACTACTGCCTCTTTACATTTTGCTATTTGAATTCTGTTGTGTCTTGCAGTCTAAACAACAAAATGACTGACTGTTCACATCAGCCTGTCACTCTGCTTTAGCTGCTCCCCCTAACCCACAAGTGCACTGTTGAGTGATATTGACCAGCATGGTCAGTGTTTTCATTCATTCCTTTATTTGTCTCCTAGGTACTCAGTAACACCTGAGAAAAGCAGCAGAAGGAGCTTATTTGGGGGCTGGGAGGAAATTCTGGGAGAAGAGAAAGCAATAAAACGTATTATTAATATTCTTCTCACAATGCTTCCTTTTGTTGGTCCATTTGTTACTGAGCTACAGCAGTTGCAGTCACTTATTCCCTGATTCTTTCCATTGTAAGACCTTGCTCACTACTAATTAGAACATAGCTGAAAGTTAACTATTTAGTTTGATTTATGCCCTCAGCAGCTACTGCCCTCAGATAGATGATTTTAAAGAGTTCAGCCAAAACAGCTGCAATGTTTTCAGCAAAGAGGCTTGAGGAAAATACGTTTGTCCACAATAACACCTTGCAATGATTTTTCTTCTAATAGTTCTGTCTTCAAGGCCTGTTATTTGTAACTTTGGGAAGTATGGCTATTATCAGAAGAGATAAGGGCACTTCTTGCTGTTTCTAGAAAGTAAGCAGTTCAGAACAGTTGTCAATTTTAGCCACTAAACGTATCCCAATATACTACTGTGAAAAATCTCTCTCCCTTTTCTTAGAATTTGTCAGTCAAGACATACCTTTTCTTGGCTGGGGATACACTCACTGATCCCTGCTGTAATCTATTGGGGCTTTAAAGGACCTGCCCTATAAATGATTTACTTCAGCTGCTCATAGCTAGGATTAAGATGCAAAGCAGGGTGGTTTGAGTCTCATTTTTTCCACTGAACTCTCCAGCTAGCCTTTCCCTCATAAGCACCATGATAGAATGGAGGAGGGAACTGTCTGATTTGTATGAGGAGAGACAAGTGCTGGGCTACAAGAAATCAAAAATAAGAGACAGATTCTAGCAGTGGATTGTGTTGGATGGTGCCAGCTGACCAAAAGGAGAGAGGCTGGTATGAGTAGGGAACTGTAGCAAGCTGGCTTGGGGACTGATCTGAAGCTGGGAGGGGAAGTAGGATCACAAAATTGAACAGAGGAACTTGGAGGCTTGGGAAGAAACTGGGACCAAATCGGTAATGGGGGAGTAGGGTGAAACAATTATGTCCATGGGTGTTTCCAGGTTGGGTATGTACACCAAGCTTTGTGATTCTTCTGCAGTCAGTAAGTATCTGAAAACTTACTGGCAATGGCTGTTTGTTTATTACGTTGGTCCTCACAAAAAAACTGTATTAGTGCTGTCAGCTATTCCATTAACATAAGTGTCAGAAATCTGTGCAATGAATCACAGATGCTCAAAGCTGTTGATTAACCAGATACTTCATGTGCCACATAATAGAATTTCTGTATTTTTAATGTTCTCTTTCAAAATCTGGGAATTATCACAAAAAAGACAACTGATTTCAAACAGTACTAGTGAAGCGCAAAGTCAAACACACCAAATTGAGGAACTGTTAGAATTAAGACTGCCTTTGGAACTTCCGTTCACAGCTTTGGTCTGTCTTTTGATGTTGTTTTTAACTATTTCAGGAGTGTGTACTGCTTTCTAACACCTTTGCTTTGATGCACATTTAGTGTTCTTTAAGTGTGTGGGTTTGTGTACATCTAGAGTTAAGCCAGTCATGTCACTGTAAGCTTTGTTTTCCATCTTTTTTTCCATGTTCTTTCTGGAACTTTTTAAAGAAAGCCTTCTCAGAGGAATTTTGAGGTTGCAGCCTTCTAAATAACACAGACTCTGCTTTCCTATCCTTTCCTGTGCTGAGTGCCACAAAGGAAGATGTGGCTTGAAAGACTTTCCTTTGAGCTTCCCCTTATTTGGGTTGTTTTCCAAAGTATTTAAATAGTTGTATAATTGTTTCAAGTGTTGTCATCACTATGAGGACATAGGAGCATTAGGAGAAGGAGCAGGCTGAGGCCAGAAGTCCCTGCCTTGGCTCTGTGCAGCTGTATTGCATTCTGTAGGAAGCCTGTCCCTTAACTATGATAATTCATGTTGATATACAGGCTGCCTGCAAATCTTCCCTGCAATGGAGCCTATTCTGGAAAGCTTCCTCTGGGAAAGATACCTGAGGTGGCTGAAAAAGGCATTCCTCCAAACCACTGGATGTTCCAACTTTGGCTGATGAGGGATGGATGTACTTTAATCTCTGGCACTGCACAAGAGCCTCCTTAAGCCAACAGCTGGCTAACCTTACATATCAGGAGAGCATTTCAGTGAAAATGTGAGGTTTAGCCCCTGAGCCCATTGCCCAACCCAGATGCTGGAAAGCCCTAGTTCCCTTGACAAGATGGTATGAGAATGGACATCAGCATGCATGGCTGATTCCTCTCTCTTGTGTAAAACCCACTGAAAATTTCACTGTGCTCGCATATGAGAAAAAAGCAGGGAGGAGAGAGTTAAATGACTAGCTTATCTGTTCTGGGTTAGTAAGGTGAATGGTGTAAGTGCTGCAAAAAACAAAACAAACCCCTAGCCTTCCTGAGTTAGTACAGAAGCCTTAATTCTCGCATTATAACTATACTGTATTCCACTTGACAGCATAGCACAAGCAACGTGACATAGTCAAGGGCTATAGTACATTGAAAGTAACTACACTTCACCCACAATGCTTTTCTCCTGGGTAAAAATAGGCTCTACACAGTTGTACTGTGGAAATATTTTCTGCATCCTTTGATACTCTGGTGGGCTGGTTTAGACTAAGGATCCATTTAGTGTGGCTATGTACTTAAAATGGTTTTGATGATATTGAAGTGAAAAGAGGGACAGTTACTTTTTTTAATTACACAAAAAGCTCATCATCAGCATTACACTGAGATGTTCTTCAGTATGGAGCTAACGCAGAGCCAGGCAGCTGCACAGCGAAGCACTGCACCAAGAGTGAAAAGGAACCATGGAAAATGGGGAAGAAAAATAAAAAATCCTCTTACTCTCAGCGGTTCAGAACTTTACCTGTAAGGGAATGATTGCAGATCATGCAATCTGCTTCATTAGCCCATTCATCTTCTCAGTGTGTTATTAAGGTTCAACTTGCTTAACAAAACCAGAGAGATCAGAATATGCCAATCAAATTCAGTATGACTTGAAGAGTCTCTGGTATAAGTGGCTTACATAGTTCATTGTAGATTGATGCGGGGGAAACTGCTGATAGAGACAAAACATACAGGATATGATTTCAAAGGCCCTGGAGCTGTAGGATGAAAAATCTTTAGCAGAATTCCTTTTACTTAGATAAAGTAAGAATAAAATATCTTATGTAGGAAATAAGGAGGTTTGAATTTAAATCAGTGAAACGATGAAAGAGACTGACAAAGAGGCATTTTCAACAGCTCAGCACGGCTTTCCTGCCTTGTGTAACCATGCAAGGGAGTGTTTAATTTATACAGCCTTCAGTCAAACTTTTTTCACTTTACAGCAATAAGCTGTAGAGTTGAAATTACAGGCAGGAACCTTTCCATTGGTTTCCATGTGTCCTAGGTTGAATGCACAATGAACAGAAAAGGCACAGCAAACAGTTTAGAACCTAATCTGAAAACCAACAAGCTGCAAACCACATTAAATGGAGCTTTTTTTGTCATAGCATGGGGTCACATGGAGGAAAAGTGGGTGGAAATGAAGGAAAATGGGGCATAAAGGGGAGGAGCATGTTGCGATGGATAATCAAAGGAGCACAAGTGCCTGCTGAAATGGTGTGAGCACAAAAGTGACCACAAGCCCTGTATGTCAGTACAAAGGAGTGTATTGAGCCAGACTGCACAGGTGAGCCTGGTCCTGTCATGGTGCTCATTTGGAGAGGATGCCAAAACATTGGATAATATTTGAACAGTAGTCTTGCAGACAAGTTGAAAACATTACAAGCTAAAGGCATGTAATGTGTTCAGGTTGTGGAGAAAGACAAGGAAAAAAAATTAAGTGATTTGATCACTGTCCACAGGTACCCATATGGGTAGAAACTACCATACAGAAGGTTCTTGAATCTAGAGCAAAGGTATGAAGAGATCCAGAAATTAGGAGCTGAAAGTAGGACTTGCCCTTTAATCTGCAAAAGTAATTAACTTCATAACAATTCCTTAGTGATATGGTAAATTGAAATTTTTAACTCAGGAGAGCACATCTTTCAGGAATATATTTCCCTTCAAGCACAGATTTTTGACCTTGGTGCTGTAAGAGCTACAGGGTAAAATTTTCCAGGCAGTGTACAATATATTTGATGTTCAGTAGATTTAGCTTCAGAAAAACCCTCCTTTCAGATAGGTGTTGTAGAGGCGAGGCAAAATAGAAAGGACAATGTCTCAACCCACCTATGGAAAACCTAGGAAATTGTGTTGCACTCCAACACCCTTGACTTTGGCCTTCGTGGCACTGTTCCGTTTAAGTGCCATTTTAACGTTCATGATTCCAGGTTCTTTGTAAACTGCATATTTGAATGGCAAATCTTTATATTCTGCAACATAATGAAGTTCTTAGTTACTGCTTCAAATTAAAAATTACTTTAACTTCTGACTAAAACCACAGTGTTATCTGTGATCTGTGTTATCTGTGATCCATGTTATCTGTATGTCCTGTAACAGTCCCCATTTGTCCTGGGTTCAGCAGTAGCAGTCATTTTTCTTCTTCTTAGTAGCTGGTGCAGTGCTGTGTTTTTGACTTTTGGTC
>WYDI02001356.1:0-28899 GCA_009867235.2 Psittacus erithacus
TTCCCCATCCCTCCGGGAGCCGAGGGAGGAGGTGGGGGGGCAGTGAGTGGGCTGCGTGGCAGGCCTAAACCACGACAATCACCTCTGTCTGAAATCTTTTCATGTAAATTTTCACTTCTGGCAGGAATAAAGAAAATTTTCTTCCACAGCATGGGTAGCTGGACCTATTTGCAGAGCAGCAGCTGATCCTGGTGAAAATCACGCTAGTGTGTGACTTCGGGGACCTTGGTTCAGTTTCTGGCGCTACCACTGTTCTGCTTGGTCAGTTTGTTTGCCTTTTCACATGTCCCTCTCTATTTCCCCAGCTGTAAGGTAGAGTTCATGTTAACTTTCTTCTGCAAGATATTGGAAAAATCACAGATTTAAAAAAACAGCATGTAAGTCCTGTGTTATTAAGTCTTCTATATGCGTACTGTTTGTTGTTGTCCCCTGCTTGCTCCTATATATGCTAGGGGAAGGCATCTTTTGAATATTGTGTGTATCATCAGTAGAAGTAAAATGAGAATGTGGTGATGAAACAGATCCTAATATCAAATGCTCTTCAGCCTGGGACCCAACCAAGGTAACTAAGAAAAGCAAGGCTACTTTCAGTCATTTAAAGACATTAAATGTAAAAATATTTCTATCTCCAAGTGGCATAAAGGTTAAAAATTATTAGTATTCACCTCTTTGGTGGCACATTTGCCCTGCTAGCTCAGAGGCAGTGGAGTTACTCATTATAGAAGGATCAGTCTCACTGTTTTGCATTTGCGCTTTGAGAAGGGAAATACAGTGTATTCGTCAAGTAGATTAAACACATGTTGGTACAATATTGCTATATTCCCTTATAATTTTCCTTATTTTGGATCAGGTGATACAATGCTATGTGAAAAATCTAGCATTTTGTCACTTTATTGAGTGGTTTCAGTTGTTCTGAGCATGAAGTCTAGATCTCCTGTAAGATCCATAATGAACTTACCACCTTACCTTTTGTATCTCCAGTAAATGCAGCTCTGAACATCCCCTCTGTATAATGTTGCTGTACTAAGTCTGATAGTATCTTGTCTTATTGCCTCATTAACTTGTGACCATTAGAACAAGATAAAAATGCCCTAAAGCCTCTTATCTGATGATTGTTGTAACCTTCTGAGTGCCATTAGTTTGTTTGCAATCAAATGCTTCCCCTGAGAATAAGGAGCACTGATTAAACCTGAAGTGTCCCCAGAGGCTTTTACAGCTGTCATGGGGGCGGTGGCTGCCCCTCTCCGAAAGGAGAAGTGGGGCTGGAAGTCCTGTGGGGTGGCCACTCTGCAGACCTCCATGTGGCTGCCCCAGCTGTTCCACTTTGCCTAATGAATTGTTTTACAAGCAAAGGCTGGATGTTGTCATCACAAGCTGCCTTCCCCAGGGAATGAAGCCAGGCTGATAATGACTAATGTTGGTGATAGTAATTGAAGTGTGATGGCTCTCCAGGGGCTTGCACAGGAGTAGAGCTGTCAGGCACTTGTGGCTGGTACAGTCCCATGAATACCTCAGAAATGCTTTTTAATTGCTTGACTTTCATAACTAGTTCCCATATATCTCCTGCAGAAATATACATTTTATGGGGGGAGGGAAAAGAAGCTGAGGACTCTGCTATGACCCTTGGTTTACTCATTTAGTTTACTGCTCTGATGTGTTTCTGATGAATATGGCTCTGTGTTCTTGTGCCTCTCTGGTCTTGGTGTGGATTTCCTGTGTCATTGCTCAGGACTGTGTGTCCCAACAGGGCTGGAATTTATAGCCATGAACTTCTGGGGGTTTAGGACAGAGAAGTGACCAAGCTATATAAAAAAAGTGATGATTTATTACTTTTTGCTTTCCCCTGAGCATTTTCTCCTTTAGAAATGTGTATATGTATATACATAGATATAGGTATATACATATGCAGTGGGCATATACATATATATATATATAAATATAGTAGTGGGCTTGAGATAAAAATAGCTGGAATGGGGAACTGTACTACTGCCTTCCAGGATAGGATAGCCTTTTGATGTGGGGGGTGTGGTTTTGGGGTTTTTTTGCATGATTAGTTTTGAGGGGTTTTTTTGTGTTTTGTTAGGTTTGCTTGTTTGTTTTTTAAGTGCTGTGTTGGAATTAGCAGATGAAACTCATTGGGCTAAATTAATGTTTTCTGCCAGTAATGGCATAGATCACGACATTATTATCAATTCAAGAAACAACTTTCAACACAGGACCATGAGAATTGCCATAGTCAGACCAATACTCTTGTAGTATCTTGTCCCTAACAGCGGACTTTGTGTGAAGGGTTACTTGCTGTCCTGTGCAACTGCAGAGGAGCATTTAAGGGAGGTTTTTTGCCAAGCCTCTCCAACAGCACTAAAGTATATTCCCTGAAACATGAAGCTTCTATAGCTTTATCTATTGAAAGTATACCTATTTCTACATTTTTACGTAATATTTCTTCAGGAAATATTTCTTGTTAAATTTAACAATAGAAAGTCATAAGAGTTTTAATTAAAGAGCTCATAACTTGAGTGCATGAACGCTTACATTTCCCCCCAGCTATATCCGTTAGTCTAGTAATGTAAGACTTTATCTCTTTAAAAATGTTGGTTTGCCTTTATTTCCTCTTACAGTTTTCTTTAGACTGATTTCATTATTGTTCCTCTGGGTTTTTTAGTTCATTTCAATACAGTTTGTTTTTGTTAAATAAATTGGTTGTGGTGTGATCTTGTTGTACTGGATTGAGAGCTCATGTGGCTTACTTTGCTACTTGTAATGCTGGTCTTTTCTGAGTCTATAGAGTGAAAATAACAGGTCTCCTCTGTCTCTGTGCTGGCTTGGACAGAGGAAAAACTAAATTCATTTTGCTACTATTTGAGGAAGCTGTGAGGAGAGAATGGATTTATTCACGAAGCTGAGTGACCTGGAGGGCAAGTTTTGAAAAGAGATAGGAAAGGGGAGACCTTGGAAAACATTTTCTTAGACCTAGTTGAGGGTGCTTGGAAGTATATATTCACCAGATAACCTGCCAATTGCATAATACTGAGAGATAAAAGTGTAGGCTGCCTGAGGGTGGGGGGTTTAATACTAAATTGATCGCAAGACTATGGAGCACATGTACAAGGTCAGACAGTAGGACAGAAGTGTGTAGGGAGGGGAAGGAAATGAACCTGATTTTTTTGGTACTGTCTCATTTTTGTTTAATTTCTGGTTTTAGATGACTCTGTTCATCCCAATCTGTAGTCAAAATATCTTAGTAAATTCAGGACAAGTTAAAATAGATCATACTAATTTGTGCCTGCCACTTTACGGATTTAAATGTTGAAAACAGTGTTTTATTGCTCTTACTTGTATGTTATTCTCTGTGTAGTCTATCTGGTTTTAGGCTTAGGGGGAAATCTTTTGAGATGACTAGAATTTAAGGAGAGTGCTTCTCTCCAACTCTTACGGAGCATCCTAAAGGGCCACTGTAGGAAATGGAGCCTGTAAATGAGACCCAGTTTGAGCTGTGGGAAAGCGGTACAGTTTAGAAGGTCACAAGAGAAATTTTGATCATGTGGCTAGCACGCTTCTTCGAATTTCTTGCCTGAAATCCCTTGTTTAAGAATCTGTCTTTAAAAAAATCCTGTCTCACTAAACCAAATTAATAGCGATGGAAAATTTACTGCATTTACTACACACCTATTGCTTACTTGGCTATTAAATACCCAGCTCTTGATCCTAATGTGAATTTTTAATTGTCTCTGTCTGTACAGGAGGGTTTTGCTGTAGCTTCCTGAGACCAAAAAAAGGTGCTTAATGCCACTGCCAGCAGAGTAAACGTACTATCTTCTCAGCATATTCATTGCAAGTTTGTTCTTCACCTCCCCCTTCCAGTGAAGTGCTAGCTCTTAGAAATTTATTTTGGTAATAAAACATTACTTTATACTTGCCCATGAAAGCATGTTTGAAGGCTGTTTGTGGATTCTTTAAGGTGTCTAAGAAATTGTTGTTCCCTGAGCACGCTGCAAACTCATATCATGATTAAGCCTGATGAATTAACACACAGGAAGTGAAGCTTATAACTTCCAGTGGTTAACTTGGGTTCTTAAAATGTGGAAGTAAACCTGTGGTTGGTGTGCTGTAATTCAGTTGTCAATCCCACAATGTTATGTATTGATGGGATTTGTTTCTGGGAAAATGCGTGGGTTTATTCTTTCAGAAATTTTGGGTCACAATGAGGAGAGAATAAAGTTGTGTTTACTGTTTTTCACAGTTGTAAGTCTTGACAGTAAAGCTAAAGGATATAGTTCAGTTATTTTCCTGTCATTTATCTTACAATTTTTTACTGTAACTGGGGACATGGGAATAGGAAACTCCATGCTGCATAAGTAGAGATTTTCAGTTTGTAATTTAATTTTGAGGAGATATTTTCACTGATTGGTTGCTACAGCACAAGCACAAGGGGGGAGGTAATTGAAAGGCGTCTAATATCTGATTAAGCAGATTTCGCTTGTGTGTTATGAGCACTGTTTTAGTGAAAGCCAGTGAAGCTGATTAAAGTTTGGCACTATATTTTCTGTGTAGGAATTATTTTACATTGATAGGGCATTTCCATATGGAGAGACTTCTGTGCTCTGAGGCATATATCCACATGTTGGTTAAGCTGCACGAAGTGCCAATTATTTTGGTGTCTGTACACAGTTGTGTAGAATCTGGATCTGGCTTCATGGATATTTGGTGAAGTTTTACAGACATCTGCATCACAAATAGTGTAAGTCTCTCCTTAAGTCCTTGCACATTGTCTCTGAAACCTATTGTTACATTTTAAAGCTTTCTAAGTTCAGTGGCAATTCAAAAAATATCAGCCCCCATTTTCTTCAAATTAAAATGTGACTTCTGTTTTCTCACTCTAGGGTTTAGTCTCAATTCTACTGAACCAGGTAAGGTCAGGTTTGGTCAGTAGCTGGAGCTGGAGAAGAATCCTGTGAAGGAGAATTTGTGAAGAGCCCAGGTGTTGTGTTAGGCAGTGTATGTGCCCTTCTCCCAGTGGGTTGCTGAACTATTATCCTGTGGTAGCTCTAGAGGGCTCTCTGCTGTTGGAAATGTTACATTTCCAATGAGTTATATGACAAAGGTGTTAATAACCTGTTGGTCGTTAATGAACTAATAACATTTTTGCAAATGCTAACCTCACCATCATCAGCAAAATACAGCATATGCAGTTAGAATCTAATTTTCTCCAGTGTCAATTAGAGATTCTCATTTTTATTCTAAACTAACTCTGTTCCGTTCTGTCTGGCTGTCACTTGTGTTACAGCACTGAAGTAGTGTAGGAAATAATTTTTGTGTATGCATTTTACAAAGTTCCTTGTGTAAGTCACATGTTATCAGCGCTGACTGTATGTGCAAGAAAGCTAGGAAATAATTATCCCAGTCTTTAGTGTAACTGCAGTTCATTACTGTAGTAACCTTGGAAGTATATGGATATTGTTACAGGAGTGGTAGAAATAAATGTGTAAGATGGATGACTGGGTGAGGTGGGATGAAAGTATGAACAGTAATTTTCAGCAGAGTAATAGGCATTTGTCATCTAGTTGTATGATGTGATATTAGAAAGGAAGGAATATCTTTGTAATACTTTTGAGTTTTATTTCTTAACCATTCCTTTGTGTGTTACACAGGGACATGACTTCCAGCTCTGCCTTGGTGGACATGCAGCATCACGCTGGGTTCAACTGGGTATTTTCTATCAGTCTTGATTAAATGAAAATGGACTTTAAAATGGTTAGTTTGAAAATGAGTCAAGCAGTTTCAGACTGTAATGCTGTGTTCTTTGCTGTAATACTAAATTCTATTATCTTAATAGTTTTGTAGTTTGCTTTTCCATATACATGATTTTTGTACTGACAGAGCATTGCGTAAGGGAAGCTGATGGCTTGGAAAGCTAGCTGGTGATGTTTAGGGGGCTTGACATGTGGATAAGAATGCGAGGCAGTTGAGTAGGTAAGCCCTTTTGTTAGGTGTATGTAGTAACACAAACAGCAGTATGTAATAATTTTACTGTGAATGCTGATGTTTCAAACAAACAAGGAAGAAACATTTACTGACATGAATGACAACAATTTGCATCTCCTAGAGCAATTGTCTTCATTTTGAGAAAGCCACTGCTGTATGGCTTTCACTCAGTTGTGTTTTGAAAGCTTTGAAGACTAGAAATAATTAGAAATAACATCTGTGAAAAACAGAAGACTAGAAATAACATCTGTGAAGACTAGAAATAGCTGCAATGTGATTACAGCTTATATTTTCCAATATGGTGGGGTAGCATGGGTTGGATGTCCATTATGGATGGTGTTGCAGTTCAATGTATGATAAGGAGCACCGAGGGGATGAAAATAATGTTGAGTTTGATGCTCAGTAAGCTCCCCAGTAAGAGCATACATGAGTGTCTTGCTTTACCTGCTCCATGGTGAATTCTGTCTTGTGTACTCTGCAAAGCCCTTGCTTCAAATCACCGTTGTGAATTTAGTGAAGGGAGAAAAGGTGAAGTATGGCCAGATTCAGGAAGGGAGCAGGTTGTTTTTATTTTGTTAGTAGCATCTGCAGTTCCCCAGGCAATGAGGGCTAGAAAACTGGCTATTAAGACCCACATGTTAATTAGATGTTTGGGCCTGTTGTAAAATCCTGTGATGTCTGCTGGTTGTGACAGTGTGGAAGTCCTTCATATGCAGTGATGGAAACATATTAAAAAAATCTTTCCTGTAAACTCTGGTTTTTCCCTTCTTTTAGGGAAGGAGTAGTAGGAGCTACTTTTCATGGTAGAAAAAATATGCTGAATTACCCTTGTCTCTGTAAAACACAAATTAATGGCAATTAAGCTGTTGATTACTTTTTTGGGCATTGAAAAGATGCTTCTTCCAGAAATTGTTTTCCCATGCCATCCCACACTTCAAACACCTGCAGCACATCAACACATGAGTTCTGGTCATAGATGAATTCAAGTGCTCATTCCTATTGGATGTATTTATTGCATGTATTGCATTTTTTCATGTCTCATCACCATAATTTGAGAGGAAATAATACTTTTTTTATTTAAGGGTTTGTGTTGTAACAGTTTCATTGAAGTGGGGATTTTATATTGGTTTTAATACACTAGTGAATTTTTTTGCGTAAGGAGATCTTAAGCAAATTAAAACCTTGTATGCAACTACTGAGCTTGTGCTTGTAAATTCAGAGGGTAAACATAGGTGTAGCCAGTTTTAACCACATAGAATTAGTGATTGTTATTTGAAATATATTTTCAAGTAATTGTGATTGAACCGAAATACTGCTTGTGAGATACAGTATTGTAGAGTGGCATCTGCATCCTCTTTTATTTATGCTTTGACTTGTTAGTTTTGACCGCTTTCCTAGTTGGTTAATAATCAGATCAGAGTATTGAAGTTACTGAACAAAGTGTCTCATAAGTGTCTCAGAATTAGTGTTACAGAAATGCTCTCAATATATTTAAATGTGCTTCTGTATTTCATATAACACTGTACTTTGTTAAACCCTGCCAGTTCTGAGATGTAAATAATTCAGGAAACAATAATATAAAATACCCATTTGTGTTTGCCTGGGGGACATCATCCTTGTTCAGAGCACTTAAAAATTAAATTCCTGTGTTTACTTCCCCGTTGAGGTGCTCAGAAAAGTCACTAAATGCAGAGAGGGGTTACGGTGAAAGTTACTTGGCACAAATTTGTATGGAGAAGAAAAAAGATATCAACATTCTCAATAGTTTTCCATTCCTAGTTGTGGTTAAGGATGATGGGTAAAATTCAGGTGAATATGGGTTTCAGTGATCACTACACAGCTGAAAGGGGTAAAACCGCTAGTGTTTTTCACCAGTGATGGCCTTGAATCGTCAGAGGTCTGTGTATAAGCTTTATGTTACCAGAGACTGTATCCTAATCACCTTAAGATCTATTAAGTGCATATGTAAGTCTTTTCACTTCAAGGTCTGCATTTTGCTGAGTAAATGCATTTCTCTAATTAAGTCACAATAGAAGTGTAACTGTTGTTGTTAGCCATTGTTACTTTCTGGTAACCCAGCATTGTCACTGAGCTTCTGTGTCTAGTTTGAAAGTGCAGTGGCCGTGTTCGTTGCATTTTAAAACCAGTTCAGGTGGAATTGTTATAGCAAAAATAATGTAAAGGGTCTAACAGTCTTCAGTTTTCAAAAAGCTGAACTGTATGTGTTAATGTGTATGTTAGTGTTACCTGGTAGTTGTTTTCAGCACTATTCTAAATGTTTCATTGGAGATCTAAAAAATGCTTCTTTTTCTTTTTCTCCCCTATTATTTTGACCCAGTTTCACCCCATGACCTGTTCTGTTTAGGGATTTTTTTTTCAGCTAATCCACACTCTGAGACATCAGGATGGTAATTCTCAAGTTGCAGTGGGTGGCAATACCTGCTTGTGAATGCTCATATGAGGATCTGGCCCTAAATCTATTGATCAACCTGGAGTCATTGTAGTGCATTTCCTGGGCTGAAGTTGCCCGTTTTCCGGGTTGCCTGCTGCTTCCCTGTTAGAATTCATTGTGCCAGACCCATGGCACCCCTGTCTTTCATGAATGGAATTTAAAAAGACACTTACATTTCCATAAATAAATTAGGATTTCAGTGGCTTCTTCCGGCTAATCAGGGCAGGCTGATAAACCTTGCTAGCTGTTTAATAAATGAATTGTGACTGATTACCTATTAATATGGACGCCTCAGGAATTCGCCCTGTGGGAAGCAGAGCAGTGAAATAGAGAGGGGCATGGCCCCCTGGGAAATCAGGGCTTCATGTTTGCAGCTTAAATATCTCTGTGAAGTATCAATAAGGAGGTAATTGAATTTTGAACACAAACATGAGTGCCGGATGGATGAAGGAGAGGGGGGCTCTGATCATCTCTTCATGCCCCTTCATACTCCCCTCCCCTTTCCCTTGGAGACCACTCTAGTGAAGATAGATGCTAAATCCATTAAATAAAGATAAGGCTCTGTCGTGGTAGAAAATGGCAGCTTAGCTAGATCCCTTGGCAAATTGGGACCTTTAGCAATACAGAAAATTAAAATATACATTTTTAACAAGTGTGCTGTCGACACAGTAATAATAACTGTGTGGCTTGTGGGGTTTGCTCACCTTTCATATCTGCTTTTGTTTGGTTATATCACTTGCTCTTGTTTTGAAACCAGCTTGCTTGGTCTCTCTGAAGCACAGAAGACTTACGGGAAGAAAGGTTGGGGTTGGGTTTTTTTTTTGCTCACTTTCCTTTCTGTCTTAAGCATTTTTTCTTGGCTCTGATGTTTATATTAGTATAGAAGATCAGTACTCTTGTATTTTAATATGGATGTAATTAACTTTGGCTCCAGCATGCTCGGTCACATGTCCTGAAAAGTAGTTTGAAATAGTCTAGAGGAAGCATAGAGATTGTATTGGAGAGTGAAATGTAAATGTGATCCTGCTTTTTTAAAATGGGGTTTATTCTCTAAGCACCTGGCTTTGTTTTTTATTTACTTATGATCAATTTTCTGAGTTCTACTACTGTGGGAAAGATTAGTATAGCGGTGTGCATTGTAAAATGGAAATGTCGTTTCTTGTCATGCAGTGAATTGTAGAGAAACAGCTGGAGTGGCCTTTAATGGCTGATAATGTTCCTTTGTAATACTGTGGTAGATATAGAACACATCAGGCCACCTTTGCAACTTCACATGCCCTATCATCTGTTTCAGGAAGAGATCCTCCTGGGTTTTGCAGGCAGAACCTCATCTGCCTGTGCAAGTAGAGGACCAATTACCATTCGAGAGAGACTGCTCCTCTTTTTTCCAAATAAGACGATCATTCAGCAGAACAAAATGCAAGGTCGTTTCTGTTTAATGTTTCTTAACAAGAAATGAGCTTAAACTAACATGTTCCTGGGGAAAATTGCAGTTCCTTCCTTCTAGAAAATTTTCTCTTACTCTAGGTAGTTTGAGAATGCATCCTCAGCTTCAGCTGCTAAGAACTGAACCCAGCATCATTGTCTTTTGTTTAGCAAGATCAAAAGTAGGTATGATTAAGTGTAAGAAAAGTATTAATATACATGGGTCCATTCCAGAGACAGTAACAAATGTACCAGGAATGTTTTGGCTTCCATTAACTCAGAGCTGCTGCAGATGAGGAAAAGGTTTTCCATCTGTTTGTCAAACTATCATGTGCTTCCACATCCCAGCAGTTTACTCACTTGTCTTTTGTCAGAGGATTTTGGGGTTGGGAATATCTGTGGTCTTTCATCCAGCTGTGCTTCTAGCAGGGAAAAAATGTTCTAAGCTGGCTCAACCTCAAGGATGCTCTCTCATGGTGTTGGCACCAAAATGAAAATTAACAAGTACCAGCCCCTTAGCTAAATTGCAATAACTGATTGTGTATGTACTGTAGCCTGTCTCAATTTAAGAATAAGCCAGATCTCAAGTCTTCCTTGGTAAAAATAGATAGCAGCATTGGGCCAAGTGTGTTGATCATGGACTCCTTCTCTCTTGGAACTGCTAGCCTTTGCCCCTTGCAAGGGGGCAGTGCTTCTCCTGAACCCCATTCCTCTTTTTTCACTTCTCCATCTGCTAGCTATAACCCATCTAGTTTCCTTTAATCTCGGTTGTCCCCTTTCAAAGAAGTCACCAGTACCTTGACAGCCTATGTCCTTGCTTCTTTCATGCTACTGGCATCCTTAGTCTTACTGTATCACCTGTCCCTCTGCCTGTTTTGGAGGTTTTTCTGCTCTCTTCTCCCTGCATGTAAACACTGATTTTCTAGCTCAGTTTTCCTTAAAAACTCTCCTTAAAAACGAGATTCTTGCTAGTTTGTTCTGTAGCTTCTCTGAGAGCAGACATGTGCCAGGAACCTCACAAGCTTATGGCTTTCCACATATTAAGGCACTTAGTCTTGCAGCATTTTAATTAAATTAACCAGAATTCGTAAATTGTAGATAGACAGATTTTCCAGATCATCTCAATATGAGCTTTTAAAGTGATCAACACTCTGCTGGTGTTTAATCCATCAGACTGCCATATGGAGTGTTGAAGAGCAGAATATCTGTTTATTAACAATTGTTGTTTTTTCACGTCAGCAAGTACGATTTTTGTATTTGAGGACCTGGGAGCTCAATCTGTTGCTGCATCTCTTACACAAATTATATCAACCTCATGCCAGACACCATTTCATGTCCATCCCTCTCTTTTTTTACTGAATCCTGATGATCCAACAGGCTGTTTAAATCATGATAGACCAAGAGGGTCATTCCACCAGAGTCTGCAGAAGTTCTTTGATTAAACTATCAGAAGAGGAATGTCTCCAGGTGTCCTTTATGAGAAATCATAGGTATGTGTAGTGTCAGTGGTTTCTACAAACAGTTGAGACATTTAATGAAGCTTTGCAATTTGAACACCCAGTATGTAAGTTATAATTCACAAAAGTCAGAAAGTTGTTCCTCATTTCAAGACCAAGCCAACGTTTTATTCACCCTGTGTTAATGAATACTTGTCTCCAAATTCTAGGGTATTTTCTGCATTGGACTTCTTAGCAATAGAAGTTACCTGTCTTTTCAGAGTCGTGGTCTGTTCTGTTTTATTTTGACATACAGGTCTGTTTCTACTCCTCTAGCTGAGCAAACACTGCCAGTTGTTGGTCCTCCCAATGGGAAAAAATACTCTTTAGGCAAGAGGAAAAAACCTTCTTGTCTTGCGACTTTTTCATTGCTGTCTTCAGAAAGAAGTTTTAGCCATTCTAGGATGGGAGATGAGATGGGCCCAGTGCAGAAATATGTTTTGCAACCTAGGCATCAAGCTCTTCTCAGAAAATCTATGTTATTTTCCACTGTCAGATGCCCTTGAATTCTCAGCAGGAGTTTCATGTAGTCATTTTTATTCATCCAAACGTTTTCATCATTATTGGCCTTTTTGCTATCTTGGATGCATTGACAGAGTGTGGGGAATAAGACATACCTATTAAAACAACTTGAATTTTGATCTCTGTTTAGGTAAGGTATGAAGAGGAGGGAACTGTTGGTATGTGTTGATGATAGTAGATGAAAACCAGTGGTTTCTTGCCTTTATTAGAGTTGTCCATCTTATCCAGCAGATGGCATTGAAAATGTATCTCTTGTTCTCTTTTCTTGCTAAGCAGTGCCAAAATCTGCAATCCTACAGGCTGTACTCTTCCCTTTTCCCTGACGCATAGCAGTGAGTCACTTTCTAATGAGGATTTTGAGTGCCCTCTGCCTAGTGGGTTAACAAAAGCCAACATATGCATGGATTAATGAGAGAGGAATTTAAGGCTGGTGTGCTGTACCTTGCAACAAAATCTGTTTTGGTGATCTTCCAATAAGGTCAGCACTAAAGGCAATGTTAAGCATTCATCCTTTGGAGCAGTCCTGTGATACTCACTGGCTCAGACCTCCTGCTGCTGGATTCCCAGAGGGGACACACAGTCTTCAAACCAGTGGCAGCATCTGTCTCAGTGAAAGGCCTTTCTTAGGCTGGTGGCAGTAGGAGTTTGTAGGGCCTTTGCACATGGGTCACTGGGAGGAGGAGAGATTGTGGATGCTGATGGTATTTAGAGTGGATATCACTTAGCTTCCAATTAAATCATGGGGATAGTGGGATTTAGATGTAGTGTAATGATTCAGATGGCAACAGGCTATGACAACAAAGCTGAGAAGGAAAAATCAATGCTATGCATGAAGAAAATGTCAGTTCTGTAGTATGTTTATCTTTGTTTCCAGTCTTTTCTGTATTCTTCTGTCTTTATTCTTTCTTGTCAATAAATATACTGTTTAATTTCTGTACAAGCAGTACTGTACTCATGCAAGTTATGTGAGGCATTGGAACAGGCTGCCCAGAAAAGTTGTAGGAGCCCCATCCCTGGCAGTGTTCAAGGCCAGGCTGGATGGGACATTGAGCAACCTGATCTAGTGGAAGGTGTCCTTGCCCATGGCAGGGGGGTTGGAACTGGATAGTCTCTAAGGTCACTTCCAACCCAAACCATTCTATGATCCTATGTTTTATTACTCCTGAGCAGCCAAATAATTTGAAAGAAATTACAAGATTTATGTACATGAAACACAACTATCACATAGAACTAGCGTGACTGCCCAGTCAGAACTATATAGCGTGGCTTTGTTTGCCTCATATTGTTTATATACTGTTCTGTGTTGTGACTGTAATTTAGCAATGTGCCTATTTCAGAGTATTTAGACCACACTGGGAGCTAATGAACATTGCTACCTTTCTACAACCTATGTGATTAAAAATGCCTTTTACCAGCCCCTTGAATTCCTTTATATTTGAGGACCTGAGTAAATGTGGAAAGTGGAACTTTTTACTCTCTCTTCCTATTTCAAACAAATTGCTATTCCTCTCTTGATGACTGTGAACACTGCTGCTGTTCTGTCCGTCATTTAGCCTTGTGGCTGAGTGTAATGCTTGACTTTCCAGTAAGTCCAGGCATCCAAGCTGTAGTATAAATCTTCCATTTTTATATATAGCACCTATGGAATAAAGCGTTTCACATCTACCCACGCAGCTGTTATCCAAGTTCTTATAATATTGTACCTTTTCCAGAGTCTTTTACTCTAATCTTAATAAATTTTGTTACACTCACAAATATGAGCTCATTATTTTGACTGTGACCAAGATAGAATCATAGAATTAACCAGGTTGGAAAAGATCATCAAGTCTAGCTGTTCCCCCAGCATTGCCAAGTTCACCACTAACCCGTGTCACTGAGGGCCTTGTCTACACTGTTTGTGAACACTTCCAGGAATGGTGACTCCAGCACTGCCCTGGGCAGCCTATTCCAGTGCCTGAGCAATCTTTGAGGAAGAAATAGTTCCTAATCTCTGTCTAAACCTACCCTGGTGCAGCTTGAGGCCATTTCCTTTTGTCCTGTCTCTTGTTTCTTGGTAGCAGAGACCAGCCCCTTCCTTGCTTCATCCTCCTGTCAGGCAATTATAGAGAGCCATTAAGGTCACCCCTAAGCCTTCTGTTCTCCAGATTAAACACCCCAGGTCCCTCAGACAGC
Organism: Psittacus erithacus; assembly: GCA_009867235.2. Classification (NCBI taxonomy): domain Eukaryota; kingdom Metazoa; phylum Chordata; class Aves; order Psittaciformes; family Psittacidae; genus Psittacus; species Psittacus erithacus. Next base: position 14,053 of record WYDI02001356.1, read on the forward strand.
CATGAAGAGGAAGAAAAGTGGTTTGGTACAATACTGAAGAGTGTGGAGAAATGTCAGGAGTAGAAACTGTATTTCCATTTGTATGCTAAAGTGCTGTCTGCTGGGACATGCTGTCATTCCAGCCCAGTAGTTGTATCTATCAAAGAAAACTTTACCTTTGAGTAACACAACTCTTGTTGTATTTGAGATAATGCTTTCTGACACCAAAATAATGTTCAGAACTAGTATCAGAAACAGAAGAGGATACGCTTGAAGTTCAAACATGGCAGCAATTAGTCACAGCTTTGCTTTTTTGTCCATTATAAAATAGAAGGGAGAGAGTGGAGTGAAATTTGGTCTTTTGACCTTTACTTTCTGTATAAATTGCAGGCTGCTTGAAGCGCCATAATGTCTTTACTCTTTTTATGTCATGTACATAAGTAGCAAAATAATTTCTTTCAAGAAATGAAAGTAATTGTAATTTGCTGTTACTTCTGCTTAGGTAAGTCAGAGACAGTTAACCAAGTAAGTATGATCTTCATATGCATTTGTAATCGCAAAGTTTTAGTTAAACTACACTGATGTAGTTTTTTTCCTTAATAAAGTTTGTCACCTTGGTAGGTTTATAAAGAGTAGTTTTCAAAATAATTGGCATAAGATGAGTTGAGTAGAAGGTGGTGACACAAAGATCTGTACTTAGGCCAACTTCACTTGATATCTCTTTATACCTGGGCTGGTAAGAATAATTACACTAAGTTGTTCTGATATTCTGTATGTTAGGTGTTTCTATAGGATTTTGATGTTTCTGAAATAAAAACTTGCTGTTTGGCAGAATTTTCATGATAAATCTATTTGAACTTGCCAGAGAATTACACAAAGTAATTGGAGTTATGGGTAGGTGGCGAATGTGTCTGAATTAACTATGTTTTGCATGTAGCCCTTAAGCCTCCTGAGCTCCTGGGATGGTCCAGAACAGCCAGGTGGAAGCACAGGCCCCAGCATGCTAAAGCAGAGCAGATTTCTCTACCCCTGTATTCCTTCAGACTTGAGTGAATCTCCAAGACACACAGCAAATTACTGTGCTGTTTCCCACTTCTGCTTGGCTTTAATAATTGTTTATGCTTTACAACCTATATTTCTGCATAAGGTTTTATAATCTTTTCCCAAACAGGAGGTAAGTCTGATTCTCACTTTTGTGACTTCAGATACTCTGTCACTTCAGGCAGTCTTTTAGTAGGAATAATTTTGAGATAGTGTGAAATACACCATTCAGTTCCAGAGAGCTGCTTATAAATCAAGAGATTTCTTTATGAGAATGTGAAAAAAGTCAATCTCTCTGATTTTGAAAGGCAGCACAGTTGTTATTTTATACTTCTACAATGGGAAGATAAATTGAAAATTCCTGTTGGCTCCCAACCCTGAAAAGAATAAGAGGGGGGGAATTCGGAAAAAACTAATGGAAGCCAGTCAGGTGAAAAGTAGCAGAAAGGAATCCTTCTTAGGCAGTGAATGATTTCATGTGGAACTTTCTGCCACCCTGGGATTTTTTAAAATTTTTTTTTTTTTAGACCAGGTACTTAGCAGCTACTGAAAAGGAATTGGGCAATTAAATGAATGATGAGAACAGTTCTGCTTGGAGCAGAATAAAATCTAAGATGAAGAAGGAAATACAAGTTTCAGGATATGAAAAAAGTATTTAGGAAGAGGAGGAATCTTTCAGACACGATTATTTCATATGTCTTCATAATGGGTTCCTTGCTTTTTTTTTTCTTTCTGTGATGTTTTTGATAGCAGGTGCAGTCAGACAGGATACCTGACTGGGTAGATCACTGATCTGCCCTAATCTATCAATTCCTGTGTCCATTTACATTTTTTATGACTACAGACCTGGCAGATTCTTGTTTAATAAGCAATAACATTTCTATGTTCTTGTTTTGTGACTAGTCTCAGATCCTATCTATTGATAGGATTTTTTTTATACAAGATTTTAGTCACTGATATAGAATGTGAATTTGAAGCATGATCTGAGTTACATCTCTAGAGAGAACATAATTATTAAACCTTTTTGAGGGTGTCCCCGGTGACAGCTCCATAGAGCAGGTGGCCTGCATGGCACAAGCACACGGAGAGTCAGGAGCCTGTGTCTTATCAGAGCACATAATCTAAAAATCACTCATCTTGTTTCTCTCAGGGAGATGATGACGGTGACATAGGGCTCTTATGCTAAAAACTCATTGTTAACCTGCAGAAGACGTCATTCAACACAAATCCCAACAGAGAAGGCCTGGGTGATGGATGTTTCTGGATAGCAGGCCAAGCTATCATTTGATTTTCAACAGATGGTTCTCTGGATTGCCTCAACATTTTCATACCTAGTGCCTGGCTTGCTTGGAAATACAGAGAACATACTAATTCTTAAATATGCTTACAATTTCTGTTAACTAATGTATGCATATAAAACTTGGAGGAGCAGGCAGTTCCTCCCCTGTCAATGCAAGAGATGCATTGACCTCTGACAATAGTGCTCAGGTTTCCTGGAACAATAAGCAAAGTGGTGGCTACATGGAGGGTTAAAGGTGAGGAAGCAGTCTTGAATAGGAATATAGCAAGTAGGTAGTATTTGGAAGAGGAATGTAGGATTACATATACGTCTGTTGATAGGAGCAAGGCCAGTAGGTCAAGGGAGGTGGGTGTTCACCTCTATTGCATCTGCAGTGCCACTCTAGTGGTGTTCTCCCAAGCCTAGGCATGAGGAAGGCATTGGTAAACCAGAGTGAGTTCAGTGAAGGTCCCCCAAGATGACTGGGGGCTGGAGCACCTGCCATGTGAACAGAGGCTTGTTTGGCATGGCTCATGATCCCTGACTTCATAAGCACCTGATAGCTGCCTGCCAGTACCTCCAAGGAGGTTACTGAGAAGATGAAGTCAGGCTCTACAATGCTACATGGTGGGAGGACAAGAGACAACAGTCATAAACTGAAGCAAAGAGGTTTCTGACTGGATTCAAGAGAAAACCTTTTCAGTGTGGAGCAGTCAAGTATTGGAAAGACTGCCAAGAGAGGTTGTGCAGTCTCCATCCATGGATGTTTTTAAGACTTGACAAGCTAAAGCCCTGAGAAGCCTGTCTGTTCTGAACAGAGGTTGACTGGGAGCCTGCTATGGTCCTTTCAAACCTGAATGGTTTTCTGATTCTGTATGATTTTCCTCAACTGATACTGTACTGTATAGCTTATCATTTAATCTTGTAGATTAAATTTTACTCACTCATCACTTTTTCCTTATATCCTCTTTTTACTTGTATTTCTTCTACTCTGCCTTTCTATCTTCAACTGTGTCTGATTGGCGCATTGTCAATGGATCATGGAGTCTTCTGAGTTCTCTGGGTTTCCAAAGTTTCTTCAATGCCCCTCAACCTTCAGAGCAATATCAGTAGTCATTGTATCTATGGAGTCTCCTCATGGCCATGACCACTTTCTGCTTTACTTTCTGAGCTGTCTTTGTAGATGGTTTGCCATCTGCTTTGCTGCAGTGCCTCTGTTCTTCAATTCCAGTAATGGATGAAGAACACTAGAGTGTTTTTATTAAAATAGCTGTGTCACTTTATCAAGCTTTCATGAGAAGAAGGTAATGGTAGACATGGCCTCATGATTGGGAATAAGCATGAGGAGATTTTTGGAAGTACTAGAGCTTACTGGGCTGCTCTCAGTAGATTTTCTGGAATGAAAAATAATGTTTTGTTTGTTTTGGCTTGGGGTTTTTTAGGAATGGGAGTTGACTAGTGTGCTTTATTTCTGTGTTACAAGAAACTGGAGTTTCTTCTGGCCACTACTCTCAGGAGGCATCTGCAGACTCCAATACCTCTGTATTTCTTGTATTTGAATCATGTTTTTAAGCTTTTCTTCAAAACCCATGGGTACTAGAAGTGTGAAGGTGTTCATGAAAAATGTTCTCACAGTTTTTCATGGGTCTGGGAGAGTTTATTTTTTGGTGCACCTTTTACATCTGCTTTTACAACTGGACTTTGCCTAGTTGCCTTTGATCTCATTAGCAGCTAAATTGTAGTAATTGTAGCACAGCCTGCGTTGTTAATGCTTCAATATGTATTTCAAAGAGCCCTTAGTGGTATGGCAGTTTTGTTATCAAGCAGGCCAGATTACAACCACTGATAGTTTCTGTAACAATTTCCCCATGATTTTTAACTCTTCCAAATATGTATTTTTTCTCTCTATTCATTTCAACTTGACTATAGTAGCATAAGAACGGACGCTGTAAGAACTGTAGCATGTTTAAGATACTGCATTTCCTCAGATGTCCCGTGACCAACTTTGGGTTGGTAAAGATGGTTTCGAATTCCCTGAACCCTCTTCTGGACTTACAAATATCTCTCAGCTTAGGGCATTGTTGCCAAGAGGATTTTGGTGGGCAAAGCACATGAAACTAGTCAGTAGTATAACTGAAAAAGCTGGATTGAAACAAGCAGTGGGTATACTGGGAAGGTTGAGGATAGGGGTAAGGGTAGTCATTAAAGAAAGTTCCTTTGATTCACATGGAGGAAAGAATAAAATGATGGAGTTGTGAGCCGCAGAAGAAAACCTTCATAAATTGCATTTTGCTGCTCTTCCATAGTTCTGGTTGAACTAAGGTTGAGACTTTGGCCTTGGAACACCGAGACTTCAATCATTTACATGTATTTGGTCATACAGGCTTTTTACTTGGATTTTTTATTCTGGGAGTTCTCTATGTAATGTAATATGTTGTATTGTTGTACTAATGGAATCTTCTTTTACTTCATGTGTAAACCAAATAATACTCTTCTTCATGAAAAAGTGTGAGTCTTCTTTTCATAAAGACCTTCAATCTTGGTAATTCATTGTCGTGTCAAGGGCTGCAGTCATTTATATGGGAAAATGTTTCAATAAGGAACCTTGAAATTAGAAACCATTTTTAAAATTTAGTCTACTATTTAGAGTAGAGACGTACAATGGTAGTCTGGATGTATTTGTTCAGAGGTATGAGCTGCTTTCATCCAGGTAGTTCTTCCCATCAACCTTGTTGACACAAGTTAAATTTGAAAATTCAGTTGTGTTTCACAGCTCAAGCTACTAGCTAACCTACTGACGGGCATGTTTCTGGCTTTTGGAGGTTAAGGAAGCTGTATCGTTCCTGAAGCAGAGCTGCAAGCCTCCCAGTAAACATGCCTTGATGTCTTCTGATAGGATTTGTGTGCTCTGGCTTGCATAACTATACAGCTTGTATCCCAACATTATTAGCCAAAAGGAGTATAGAGACTTACATAATCATTACACGATTATTTTCCAGTAACTGCTCTGTAAATATGTAATTCTCTCTACTCCTAATAACTCTTAATCCCTTTGTTCCTATTGGCTCTTGGGATTTTGTCGTGGCCTGCGTGCCCTGGCTGCTGCTAAGACTTGAAAAATTTGTTACTTTCAAGGTTCACCTGCTTTGCTTCTAACCAGTAAATACCTGCTCCCCACTGCAGGCAGGGGCATCATATCATGGTGGATGCTTTGTAGGAGCTTGGGCAGCCCTTCATCTGCATGCCTTCTGAGAAGGGTCTGTTCACCTCCAGAAACTTTTCATACACAGTTGCATGCGTATATTCAGTGCAGGCCTCTCCACCTAGCTTCTTCCTGTGTGTTATGCTTGAGAGTTCTTGAGCAGTTTTGATCTCATTTTCCCATGTTGCTTGATAAAGATTTCTCTTCAACATGCTGTGGTGAGAAAACCAAAATCAGGAGCCCTTGGTCTGCCACAGGAGTTGAGAGGCCAGGAAAGGGTTATTCTTCCTTTTGGTACAAGCATGTAGGAAAAAACCCTTTAAAGTGCTTCTTGTTAAAACATACACCATTTCTATCCCACTATTTGCCTTCAACATCTGTGGGATTTGGTGGTCAAAGCTGTCCCAAACTGTAGCTGTTCCAGTAAAAACTTAGGCTAGTAAAATCCCTTTCAGGTATACTTGAAAACATCGCAAACTGATACAAAATTGCCTTTCATGCGGCTTTTAAATGGAAGCATAACTTGAATATCTTTCTTTAAGCCTTATAAAACTCTTGAACATAGTTTTTCTGTGTTTAATTAGCTTCATGAGTCAGCACCTGGTCTTGGGTCTTGACATTTCTGGCATGTGAAATCTTTTTGCGTATTTGACCTTGGCTTTATTCCAGAATAAATATTTTAAGCTGCTAGTTGTGCGTGTGGGTTTTTTTGTCTTTGGTCTGAGACTAGGGGGCAGACATAAGCAGCACTGGGAGAAGTGAACTGTATAAACCACAATTAGAATTGCAGTGCACAGGCATCTGAAGATCTTACACAATTGCCAAGCTATTTGTTTCTCAAATGAGAGGGGCTTTGGGAGTGTATTTCAGAGAATAAAGGGAGCAGAAGGCCTTCCATTTAGATGTCAGGGTTGTGGGTTTGGGTTGGTTTTATTTGGTGGCTTTTTGTTTTCTTTTTTCAAATCCTAGTTTAAGTTCTTCTAGACTTCTTCCTACATTTGATACCTTCACAGAACCAGCAGAATGAGTAGTTAAAAGTGATCTACTGTGGCTGGGGATGCAATTTATAACTTCCTTCAGACAGGAATCAGCATTTAAGAGTAAAAATTTTTCACCTGCTAGCTTTTCTTACATAGCCTCAAGTTTGGTCTTGTGGTTTTAAAACCTGAATGCCAGTGTTCAAAGTAAGATGACCTTTAATGATATTAGAGGAGAATGGCTTTAGCATCAGGGTTATGGGTGAGTTCTGTTTCAGATACTTGAGGATCTTTTCAAGAAGGTAGGCATCTTAAATCTCTATACTAGTTATATACAAAGTATTGTTGCAATGAAAAGATAGTGAAGTGAATAAACAGCAGCTCACAGTACAAGACACTCAATGTATCCAGAGTCCCAGCATTCATTGTATTTTGCTATTTAACACACAATAATGTTTTAGTTCTGTGTTCCTGCATGCTGCACTGTGTCAGATCTGTATTCCTGGGATGTGAGGTTCCATTAAAAAATAAATAATAATCGCAGCCCCGCTCCCCCCACGTACACTCATTTTCTGTAATATGGTAATGATATCACCGTAGCAGTAATTACGGGTCATCTTCATTTCTTTCATCTCTGCTGGTTCTGATGGCTTCATTCCTTTGACGGAGAAGATTTGGCTCTGGGTGCTGTGATTATTTTGTTAAGCATTATTTGAATAGACAGGAGTGAGAGAAATTAATCAATCCAAATGCAATTAGCATCATGTTTAACCCAGTGATGGACGTCTCAAGGTGAAACAGCCAGGGGAGTTTCAGACATTATTATTCAATCCAGTGGCTCTTATCTAAATTATAATCAAGGGAGGTTTTTATTGGCTTCACAGAGAGAAGATGTAACTCTTTCCCTGCTTTGGCGGTCAAAGGGATCAGGTCTTTGGCCCCTCAGGACGTTGGCTACACGCAGCTTCTAGAAGTGGGAGGTACTGTAGGAGTTTAATTGGGGGGGGTCACTCAGGACAAAATATCTGCACATCCTAATATCCATGACCTGGAACAGAAGTTTAGTATCTCCATGGGCATTGTCAGGGATGTCATCGCTCCTTGCTTTGAGTGTTTTCATTGACTAGCTTTGCCCATCTATATGTGAATGAATACTGTTTGTGGTTTTTGTATTCAAAGCTCTGTGAACATTGTTGTTTGGAACTGAATGCAAACAGAATGGTACTGCTTTGCAAGGTAGGGAAATCTGATTAGGAGAACAAGGTAAGTTAATCTGCAGAGAAGAAATCAAATTTTTTTGTTTTTTAGAGAGGATATAATTTTGGTATTTATTGATAGCAACAGTAACATTTTTGAGGCTATCTTAATCTGCAGCAGATCTGTTATCACCATTCTGGATAATCCTGAATTATCTTTGAGATCTCTTGTCAGGAATACGATAAAATGGCACTACTGTGGGTAGAGAAAAACGAGGTGTAACTATGTTGTGTGGATTTCATGATTCAGGAAAGCATTAGGTATTTGATTCCAGTTCTTAAGGCTCTAGCTAACATTCACTGAATGTTCTATACCACTGTTTCAGTGGTTTAGAACTTTGTCAGTCTCATCTATTTACCACTCTCTGTCAGAGATGATTGTTTTCATAGCACACTGGGAGGAGTGGCCCATGTGCCTCACCTGCTCTGATTCACAGCCTGACTTTGAGCAAGCCTCCACCTTCTTTGGCATTTCAAAACCAGTCATGCCAGACTGTGAACTACAGCTGACGTAAGGGCAGATTCTACCATCTCTTTCACCAAGGGAAGGACAGTGATTTTTTGTACCAGAGGTGGTGATAATATTTTAAAATGCTGCAGCAGGACTTGACAGAGCTCATCTTTCAGAGCCTGAATTCTAGCATGGTTGCTGACTCCTTTAGCATACATCTGTACATCACTCCTTACTGAGGCTGTGACCCCATCTGTAAGATGGGAATTAAATCACTGTATGCCTCAAGAATACTGTGAAGCTTGATAAACTTTGCAAGTGCTTTGATATTGATTATTGAAAAATGCCATGGTAATGCAAGCTTATTCCACCTGGAGTTTTATGCTGATTCTGCTGTCTTACCTGAAAAATGTGTTTCGGGAGCACTGAGTGATTATACTGGTCTTCACTGTGAATGTAATAGCTCCTGAAGCATAGGTCTTGAGTATCTGCATGTGCCAGTTCCTCCTTCAGTAAGGGTAACTGACATTGCTTTCACTAACCACTGCTCTCCAGAGATGGCAGTTCCAGTTCTTTATGAAAGCGGGCTTGTTGTAGCTTTCACTGATAAGTATTTGTCAAAGGCCCACAGTCATCAAGCAGCAGTTCGTTTGACAAGTATGTTAAGGAAGTATGCAGTTAGCAGAGTAATTGGAGCTCTTTTTATGAAGGAAGAGAAGCAACTGGTGCCAGCAGGTATTCAGCTGGTGGTAGGATTTTGAAGGTCTGGTCTCAAGATAGTATGTGGTCCATGCAGATCTCTCTTTCTGATAGAAGTCCAAATTATGGTGCTGGGTAATAATACTCTGTTGGTCTTGTCTGACATAACCTCTTTTTTCTTTAAGGGCTGTTTAGTAATAATGTCAATCTTAAATATTTTTTCTTATTTTAGAATGCGTTTTTGCCCCATGACTGGTTGGTTGTTTTTAATTTCCCTTCCAAATGCAGTATTAGTTGAGCCTAGCCAAAAGATGTGGCTCTGCCATTGGCTTTCATAAGTCCAGCCAAGCAGGACTCCTGCAGTTACTCCAGCAGATTCCTCTAGGACTTTCTTATGGCCTATCAACTACGAAAAAGAATGGTTGTGTCATCATATTGCGTTGTGTCCCAGAACAAAAGAAATAATTTCTGATGCACAGACCGTTGTGGTAGAGGGGTTAAAAACCAGAGGAGTGTTCTGCTGTCTCTGTAATTCATGTTCTTTGCCCTGAACTGGTAATTTCTGCTTAGGGTTCTTCAGAAATAAACCCCTTTGGTTTTGTTTTCTGTATAGTTCTGAGACACTGCAGTAGTTTGAGAGTGGAATCCTTACATGTTGAAAAACAAGTATTTTAGTTACTGTAAATACAACTGACTGGCAGGGGGTAACTAATAAGCTAACAAAGTGCCTAAAATAGCCTTTGTTTAGACAAGAATGTAGCATTCAATGTGTGGTACTGCAAAACATTTTAGGGGTAAAAACATGTTCTGTTCCCATGGCATTAATGTTATTTCTAGGATTTTTAGTAGCAAGACTTTCTGAGATTTTAACAAGGCTACATTTTTACATAAGAGAAGCACAGTCAAATTTGTCCTGTGAGATGTACATCATGGGGGGAGGCAGAGAAATGCTTCTTTACAGGATGAATTAATTTTAAAATATCTGTGATTTGAAGATGCTCATAGGCTTTGTTTTGAGATTTTTAAATAAGACCAAAAGTAGCAAGTGGTGAAGGTATAATGTTCATGATGAATGTGTGATAAATACAGTTTGTTGCATGTATCTTTTACATAGACTTTATCACCAAGTGTGTTCCACTTTTACATTTAAGTGTACATTCTGTTAAAAAAGTGTATACATATGTGTGTTGCTTAGGGATTCTCCTGGATGAAAGTTGATTATGTAAGTGTAAATCATTCTTTTTCTTATTGGTTTTCTAGCAGTAAATCCTTCCATTATTTCCTGGCTATCCAGACCGTATGACACAGTCTGTCCTGTGCTGTCGTATGTGTGAGAAGGCTTTTTATGGGGAGCAGTCAGGCTGGACCCCAATCTCTATTGCAGTGGTTTTTCTAATTAAATTGTCGCTGGAAGGAATATCCAGAACAGCAGTTTTCATTTTCAGTTGAGGAAAAAACATTATGAGTCTTTGTCATTTGATTAAAAGTTACTTAACCTTTAAATTGCTACAGATGTAAAGATAGCTCTGAGTTTCCAATGTAATCGCCTCCAAGTTAAAATCAGGAAAATCTTTGTGTAATGAAACCCATATGTCATAGTGAAAGGATGCAAGGCACTGGCAGAGTGGGCTGCTCTAGCAGGAGATTCTGCACCCAATCTTGTTAACCAGGACTGCTTTTGGTAATCCCTCATCTCCTCACTTGTAGGAAATCAATCCGTACTACTGAATCTTTTCAACCAGCAACCACAAAATTTACTGTGGAGAGGCAGCTTGGGGACAATTCTAGTAGAAAAGGAGCCCCAGGCAACAAGGCTAAATGCAGGATTGAGAGATTGAAGTTCTAAAGAGGAGATTATATTAAACCTTATTCGGCTCCCCTATCAAGTAGAAATGTCTCCTCCATTCAGGCCCAGCCTTTCCTAACCAGTACCTGTTCTTGAGACCTGCTTGGCAAGTCTTGCCAGGCAGCAAACTTAATTCACACAGAGCAGCATTTTCTGTTAATTATATTAGCTGATACCGTTTTCAATACATTTCTCTGAAAGAGTCTATTCAAGCACTCAACTTCTATTGAAATGAGTGCTGATAAGATCTTTAAGTGTTTTTTTTCTATGGTCTTCAGTATCCTTTTCCTCCTCCCTTGTAGGTGAGATTAATTTGTATCCAAGCTATTGCAATCGCAGCCATTGTTGATTTTTCTATTGTAGTAGATGCACAGCATAGGCAAGGTTGTAAATTGTGACTTGACATGGAGATTCATGTTTCTGTTTCATGCTGCACAGCCTCTGTAGTGTCTGTTGCTAGTACAATGAAACCTGCACTCGAGCTCTCTCTTCACTTGAAGCCTATGGTTTAAGCAACCATTGTAAAGAAAAAATCCCTAAGGTTTTCACTACAGTTTTGTCCAACCTTTTAATTAAAAAAATCCACCTCTCTCTACTACGCAACTGGCTTCTGCTGGTCCCTTGGGTAGTTGCTTAAGGCAGGTTTCACCATCTTTCTTAGGCAGCAATCATATTTAGAATGTGGGTGATGGTTTCTTCATTCGCAAGCTCTTCCCTCACTCCAGGAAGCTCTGAAAGGCCTCACTGGAAATGGTACTCCCCTTATTAAGAATTCATTTATCAGAAGCAATACTGAACAGAGGAGTCAGTTTAATAACAGTCTTTTCTGCTCAAAACACAAGCTCAAATCATACTCCAGTGCAGTTTAAAGAGGAACAAAGGGGAAGGAATAACTGAGGCATTTGGACACAGTACCATGCAATATATATTTGTCCCGTTACCAGGAATACATTGAACTGTGGTTCTTTGGCAGATAAGAAAAGCAGCTGAAGCAGGGAAAACAAGATTGTTAATGGCTGTAAACTAAGGGCAAGTTTCACTCTTAGTTTGGCTGTGATTTTTTTTGTGTGTGTGCTAAGAGAATGTTATTTCCTGGCCATTTTCATAAATATACAATGATGTAAGGTCCTTTTTTTTTCAGTTTGGCATCATATCTTTAAAAATAAAGCTCCGATGCAAGCCTGAGTGTGTGAGAAGAGGAATACAGAATAGCAGAAGGCTGTCTTCTGCTCCTAATGGGATTTTGTAGCAGCATGTGCGAGTTTGTTTCAGAAGTCAGAAATGAACAGATGTTGGTATAAATTACCTCTGTGTCTGATGTCTTGCAAATTAAAAGCGCGGTTGGCATCACTAAACAATTTCACCAGGTTGGGGGGGGAAAGCGGGTGGTGATTATTGTAGCAGGTCGGTAAGAATCTTTTAAGCTGCAGAACAGGATAGCAAGGATAAAGGAATGAAGAATAAAATGAGAGGTCTGTGAATTAATCAGAAATGTTAACATCTCCAATGACAAGTGAACAGGAGGGCACGTGCTCTGGGGCAACCCCCAACCCACAGTAATTTCACTCAGCGCACAGAAGGAGTCTGTGCTCTCTCCCTGATTTATAGGGTGCAGCCCTCTTTGGGGGAACAGAATTGTCATCCATTCGTATATCTCCTATATGGGATTTGCACTCCGGAAAACTTTCCACTCCATCAACTACAGTTTGGCTTTGTGCTTTCCCTGTTAAGAGTGTTTTAAAGCCACGCACTGTTGATGGTCAAAGAACTGGTGCTGAAAATCTGTTCCTAGCTGATATTTTTAAAAACTTTCATTTTTATTTAATCATGTCCTTTGTGTATAACAATTTAGTTCCTGGCAAAATAACAATTCACTCTGCCCTTCTCTAGCACCTTCTACCCATGTGTCACTTCAGTAGCACTTGAAAGATAAAAGCTATCTTGTAGATGGGGAAGTAGAGGTACAAATGAGTACTTTTGTGGTAGTTCACACTGTAAATCAGAAGCAGAGTTGGGGATGGATCCCTGATGATATAATTCACAGCTGGAGGGATGAACCAAGCAAATAATGCAGTAATCTGCTTGACTCTGCAGCTAGTCTGAACCATGTTCCACTCTTGGCAGTGGACCTTGAAGCTATGAATATCAGTATGTACCAGATAGCTCATAATACCATTAATTGTTTTATAGGGATCTGGTTGATGACAATACCTTGTGATACAATTTTGGGTAGATGAATTAAAATGTAATAATTTAAAGGAGAGCTTTAAGGCACAAATTCTAACCTTCAGGTAAAGAATAACAAAATGTCTTTACTTGAAGGTCCCTATTGAGTATTTTAAGATGAGCTTTTTTATTACATTTTAATTCTGTTCTAACAGATAATTAGTAATGTCAAAAAAAATATCCAACATCAGCACCAAACCCACCTCCAGTTTTTACGCTAATTGTCATTTCTGTTGTTCCTTTCAGTAGAGAGGTCAGGAATTGAATGGATAAAACAGAAAATTAATTCCCATCTCCTTCCAGAGTCTCTCTAGGTGTGGGCAACATGCATGCTTTCATCAATCCTGTGAATAAAACCTCCATATTTTGATTCCTGTCAGTCGGACACAGTTTACACCTTTATTTAAAAGAATTGAAGGGAAATGCCACTGGGAAGATTGTCTTTCTCCAGGACTCAATTGCTAATTGTGTTGTCTTTGATACATTATATTGTTATTGCAAGACAAAGGTAGTATTAGGGTTGCTCTGCCAGCTTGTGAGCTTATGGGCTCACAAGTCAGAAATGTGCAGAAAAGTGGCTGTGTAAACCCTGCTGTAATGCAGCTACCAGAGATTGATGGTGCCAGGAGTGAGAGCGAGACATATAAACCTTGCCTTGCTGTATTAAACATCGAAGGACTGACAATGCAGAGAGAGAGAGAAGACCAAAGCTCTATAAACTTTACTTTATTACACCATCCATAGATGAACTGCATTGAAGGAATATAAACCCCATTATATTACAGCATCCAGGGACTGACGCTACTGAGAGAGAGAAAATGCTGTCTAATTTCTGTTGAAGATCATAGCAACCAGGGACCAATAATCCTGAAATGGAGATGGTTCCATAATCTCTGACAGATTATAACATCCAGGAGCAATTGCACTGAGATAGAGTGATGGAAATCTGGATTACACCATTCAGAGATGGATAGTACAGAGAAAAGGAGATGCTGCGAGAGCATAACGCAGTAGGAATACGAAGTGTAGATTGTATGTAATGAGACAGCCTGTGGGAATTATTGCTGAGTTTAGAAAATTCCAGGCCCTGTCTGGATTTCTAAGATGTCAGGAATCCAAGCTGGAATGCAGTTTTATTTATTTTTCCATTTATAAATAAATAAATAAAATGATTCTTACTACTGGTATAAGCACAAATATAAAGGAATTTCTTATCCTCTGGTTAAAGTCTCTAAATTATGGAATTGTTTGGTTTCCTGGCTTTTTAAAAAATACTAATCTCTTTTTCTTCCCTTGTGATTTCAGCTAGAGAAATGACTCGAGGGAAATTCCTGAACATCCTGGAAAAACCCAAAAAGTAGCTGCTACATCTGGAGTTTGGACAAAAATACCCCAGCTAGATCATTTTATGTACTGCAGATCCAGATGAAACCCGGAACTTCTAAGAAGTACAAAGCTCTTGCTCTAGACCTCCGGAAGCAAGCATCACTTTTTGCTTCCACAGCTCATTTCCTTACAGAGGAGACATACTGCATCCGCATGTCACAAGGACTGCAATTGGTTGTGTTGGAATTTGGACTTCACCTGACCCAAAGATGTCCAACAGGAGGACTTAGCCCTGACATGCTATGGCAAGGTTACCTGTCCTAATCAGCTATTCGGAGGGAACAGCCATAGTGTCCTTACTCGATTGCTCTCAGTGGCAGCACCTGTTTGAAGTACACAGCAGACCTGACAGTGGCCTCATGAGGCATTGACCCTTTGAGCATCTTTTCTTAGATGCACTGATTTCCTATGTGCAACTTCTGTGCTGAAAGATTTGAGCATAGTTTGGGGTGTGGATTGACCAAGAGCACTGGTTCAGCAGGAGCACATTTAGTGCTTCTACACT
>WYDI02001356.1:28999-94276 GCA_009867235.2 Psittacus erithacus
AAGATTTGAGCATAGTTTGGGGTGTGGATTGACCAAGAGCACTGGTTCAGCAGGAGCACATTTAGTGCTTCTACACTAAAAGTAGAAGCACTACTTCTACACTAAAAGTGTAGAAGCTGAGTGTAGTCTGTGCATTAAAGTTACGCACTGCCTTCAGAGAAGCATGTCTGATACTCTGAGGAGGACCTCCAGACCTTTGGTGTACCAGCAGCTTCATCTTGCTGCCAGATGGTTCTCTAGTGAAATTGAGACTGACAGACCATAGAGAGTGAGACACTGTGGCATGAAAGAAAATATCCCTACAGAAAGTTCAGTGAGTACATAGCTTTCAGTCCACTGCCATTCTCTGCTTCTTACAGAGCTAGACACTGAAGTAAATGAAAAGTTGAAAGACAGTAATACTTTTAGTTAGCGCTTCAAGAAGGACCAGCAGGACTGTTAGCTGCATTGTGAGGATGGTCCACTTATACAGGATCATGCCATTTCTGAAAATAACGTTTTGTGGTATTTTTAATCACTTCTAAAGCAGCAACCCCCAAATTTGCTTTCCCTACAAACCTAGAATTTTTTAACAGAATTTTCTGTGACCTGCTTTCTTTCAGCACACAGTTTTGGGTTTTATTAATCTTAGTTTAATGACTTTTCCTTCTGTTAATGCACTTACGCGTGTTCCCCCCAAGAAGAGAGTGAAGGAACATGGTCAGACTTTTTGTTTGATTTAAGAGAAAAAATTTTTCATTTCATCATCTTTCTGTGTCCTAGAAAACAACATTTTAAGCATCAGTAAATACGTTCTTTTCAGGGCACAACATAATATTGAAGCATTGGATGAAGAGCAGGGTTTTTTCTGTATTTAGAGATGTTATTCTTACCATGCAGGCTTTTTAAAACTTGCCATTTTCCAGGCCGCAGTCACAGGTGAAAAAAGAAATGACTTGGAAATAATACATGTAACAGTCTGCCCTAAAGCATTGCATTTTTCTGTCTTTGCAGAGAGAGGCGACTCTTAGATGTATGTGCAATAAAGAGGAGGAGATTTTTTTAACCAAGTTCACCTCTCAGAAGTTTTACTAAAATGCTGGTGGCGTTTTGGTTTGCAGTCTGTAATCTTGGTTATTACCGGTCAGAACTAGGCTCATTTTGGACAGCTCCTGTTAATCTAATACTAAGCAGTTAAATCCCACATCCCAGGAAGACCCTGCACAAATCCTGAATATTTAGGAATGTCAGGAATATGACTTTAACTCAATGGATTTATTTCTCTACTTCTCAGTTTATGCAAGGCTGATCTTAACAGGAACTCCATCTCTTGAGAACAGAAGAGTTAAGACAGACGAATGTAAAGAGAAGCTCAAAGTGATTATTAAGAGTTGGGAAACCTGCTGGTGTGAATTTGTTAATGTAGCTTTAAGTATTAAATTGTACCTTTTGAATGAAACTTTAAGTTTGTATACTATATAAATATAATACATATACACATATATGACATAATGGAATACTTCATCTGCATCACCAGTATGAGTCTGTGCATTTTATAGAGGTTTGTTGGTCCAGCACATTAAGGAGTTGAGATCTGAAAGGAGGAGGAATTTAGGGAGAGGATATGAAAGCCTGGCATGGAAGTGTATGTGTATTTTCTGATATGTTCAGTAAGGTATTTTGAACTTTAGGTAGCTTTTAGTAACATGTAGGTGTTTCTGAAAACAAACCAAAAAATCCAGTTTACCATATGCAATACTTACCTTCTATAGGGCAGGCAGTAACATATGCTTTAGAATAGTGATATTTATTGGCTTTGTACTTGCCATCTGTAGAGATGGGTGAGTGATGTATTTTTTTTATTGGTAATGTTTATGTATTTTTGTTTGTTAGCCAGAGGATTGTAATTTGTCTGTTACTGCTTTGTGGTTTGATAATAAACAAATACAAAGCTCAGAGGTTTGTCTGGGTTTCCAAAATAGCCCTCTGAGATGAAAAAGCTTTGGCTTAGCCACCTAGGCAATACTGTTTCTCAGACTCTTCACACTCCTGTATGCCACTACGTAAAGGTTTCGCCTATGGATTCTCCATTCCTATCAGTAAATTAATATTTGGCAATATCCAAATGGTGCTAAGGGTTTTCATACCCTTTTGAATCCTGTTTTGTGCCTTCTGTCATGTCCTTCCTGACATCCCTGCAGTATCTATCCATACAAGAAAATCTGTGGCTTCTTGTTCCTGATAACCTTCTGTATTTTGAAACAAACAAACAAAAAGTTTTGACAAATGGTGGCAATGAAGAGTATAAGAAAATCAAGATTCAGTAATATTAATCAAGCTAATGCACTGCTTTATTTTTCATGTATTGGCATGGTAAATGTTACTGTGAAGTTCTTGGAAATAAACCTAATGTATATTTAGTTCCTGTTAAATGCCAGCGTTGCATATATTGAGTTGTAAAGGCTATTCACTTCAGTATCAAATGCTTTGCTGTTTAATCCAACTGTGAAGAAATTCTTGTTTGCTGTGTTAATCATTATAAAAATAAATGTCTAGTTGCACTGGCAAGTAAAGAGCACAATATTCCATTTATCTCCGTGTTTTGCCATTACAAAGTCAATGGGTTTTGAACAGTCCTGTAACCCATAGTTTTCAACTTTGCTTTGTATTTCCCTCAACAAGTCACCTTGTTGAAATAACAGATGAATGAAAATTGACTAATCCAGCTTGGAGGTAATGTTTAAACCTTATTCTGGTTTATTTTATGGATTTTTACATTACATGAAAATGTAAGATGCAATTATAAGTCAAATAACAAGCCCATCTGATCTGTAATCTTCTCTTTGATTATAAACAGTTGTAGAAGGATAGGGAAATATATAAACAAAAGGCTTACACGGTATATTTTTGCTGTAAGGTAACTTACACAGCATCCAGCAATCTGGTTTAGTTGAATCAGGTCAACTGTAGGCCCTACTCTCTATAAATCTGACTTAGTCCTAGTTTGTCTGTACTTCAGCCTCTAAAATGGCTCTGGACAGCAAGGAAAGAAGAGGGGATATGGAAGATGTGGTTCATTGTTTGTTTTAAACCTGCTTACCTGGTAACTCCATTTTGAAGCTTTCATTTGTTTTATTGTTAGAAACTGTTGTTTGGGTTTTTTCCTTCTTTGTTGTCTGTGCATTACTCATAACTTTTCAGCTCCTGCCATGGTTTTGATTCCATGGTTATGTTAGCCTTCCTTATGTTCACAATGTTCAATTGTCTGTCTTCTATTACAGCCTGAGATGGCGTAATCAAAACTGCAGAGTATTCAGAGTGCAAACATACTGTGGAGGCATGTAAGTCCTAATTACAGCTTGTATTTTGTTCCTGTGCTGTTTTCTCCCACATCATCGGGGCTAAATCCTGTTCTGAGTATCTCAAAGAACAGGATCATCACTTACACTTGCAGTCTGTGTATGCAGCTGATCTCACCCACTTCATCTTCATCCACAGCAACTTTGCTTAGGGAAACAACACTTCTTCCAAATCATCACGGTTATGCCAACCACTTTATGTTGAGGAGGTGATACCAGGTAATCCCATCATCAACCTATGCAGTACATAAAGAAGATGAATTGCATCATTGTCATATGGTCTGAAATCCTGGACTCCTATCCTACCACAAGTTCAGTAACATTGCAT
The DNA here is from genome assembly GCA_009867235.2 of Psittacus erithacus. Taxonomy (NCBI): domain Eukaryota; kingdom Metazoa; phylum Chordata; class Aves; order Psittaciformes; family Psittacidae; genus Psittacus; species Psittacus erithacus. Next base: position 32,666 of record WYDI02001356.1, read on the forward strand.
AAACATTTCTGTAATACTTCTAATATCAATTTGTAGGCATATGCAATAAAAGAAAAAGTCAACTTGTAAATTATTATTGCAGAAAATCCACAAACTGGTATATATCTGCTCTTCTAGAGCTACCACTCATTCACAACACCAGGGATATCTTTGTAGAGGCATTTACTCACATTTACTCTTGAGTTCTGCCTAAGGAAGAACCACAGGCAACAAGGGTAATCGTAAGGGGGAGATGTGTCTTTGAGGACTGCAGCATACCAACTTAATACAATATGAAAATAATCCTTACTTCTTAGTGTTGCACTCCCATTTTCATATGCCATTCTGTACTGACACGTGTCATTAAATAAGCAGTCTTCAGTAAAAAATTATAATTCACTGAAAGACTATTTTCCAGCAGGTTCTCTCTGTGTCTTCAGCCCAGCAAAATCATACTTGGACAGAAAATTCCCATGGACCAACAAACTCTGAACTGAATAAAACTGATAGAACAACAAGTACAAATGTTGTAAACACATTACTGTAATCACTACAGTAAAAACTTCCCACCACAGAAATAACAAAACCCATGGCTCCTACATAAACATCCCAGCATTTATATCAGCCAGTGTGCCGAATGCTTCCAAAGGTATTGTATATGTGATGCCAAATGCACATTGCCCTGATAAAAGCCAAACCTTGATACTTTTAAAAGGCAAGAAAAGAAGGGAAATTAAAAAGGTAAAAAAATTGAAGAAAGGGAAAAGGAAATGAAAAAGACTGGATCCTTCTGTGTTTCTGTAATAGTGTGATTCTTGGAATCAAAGCTATTCTAGAGGCATGTTATCTCTGCAAACCAGTCCTGACATCAGTGCTTTGCATCTCTTTCAGGAGGATGTGAAATGCAAAATCCTGAAGTCAATTGTGGCCAGTCATATTTAAAAGCTTAAGTGTCCAGGGGAGTATGGACTGATTCAGTTTCTGTAGAGTGTAATCCACATTCTACATAGAATATGTGTAATAATTTCATTTAGACTGTGCTAGATTTTCAGCATGGCAAGATCTCTTCACATTTTGACTTTATTGTCCAGTGAAACTGCTGATTTTTAGACTTGACCTTTTCCATCATGTCCCTTTGAGCAGGATGACTGACTTCAAGCAGCTGATGTGTGCTACAGAATAGGCATTTTCTTGTTGGGTTTGTGTGGTTGACCTCTGGCCTGCCTGCTGATTCCTATAATACTGATCAGTGACCAGTGAAGCCAGAACCTTCCCTGTCTGCCTTTGTTACAGACATCTCAGTAAGGAACAGAAAGGAGGAAGAGGGCTGAGCTTGAAAGCCCTTACTTAATTGCTAGTGGAAAAAGTGGGTAATAAGAATGACCTTGCACCTTATTTATTGACCAGCTCTCTGGGAGGACAAAGTACTTGACTTGGTTCTGTGTCACTTGAAAGGCTGGCTCCACGGCCAATAACTGATGAGTAGGTGTAATAATAGGGGGTAATTAAATTTTGTGCTTGCAGGCATTTGGATGCCAGGGAGGATTCCCCTCCCAGAAACACCAGGCACATCTAACAACTTTCCTTGTAATCACAGAATTTTAAAGCTAATTCTGAAGCATCAGAAATTTCCCATTTGCCATCTTCCACTTACTGCAATAGCCCAAAATGCTGCAGGTTATGTAGGAAGAGGCAGGAAGAGGGCCCATCAGCTACAGAAGAAGGAGGGACAGGAGAATAGCAGAGTGACCCAAGCACTCACAAACACCCAGACTGCCTGGTTCTGTGGTCTTCTTTTTGTTTCCCTCTCTCTGTATTAAAGTAACTTATTAGTTATAGCTAGCTAAATGATTTATTTATATATATGTCTACTGGGTATCCTAAATTGCCTTTCACTGGCACCTCTCTCTTATACTCTGTAAGGATCAGTTTGTCACCCTGTCTTAGGTTTATCCCCCATGCTTAGCTCACTAAGGCTGAATAGCATGTGTAAAACTGGGGGACAAATCGCTTCTGCTGAAGTGTGTTATAGAAGGGATCAGGGTATGCCCTGATTTGCAGGAAGGATCAGTTTGTAATCAGCTGCATGAGAGGCAAAGGGATGTGCAGACCCTGGGTTTCCTTAATGGGATCAGCTGCGGTATTTTGCTCAAAATGAGTTTGTGAAAAATTAGGGAAAATGTTTTGCTGAAAAATATTTGGTTGATGATGGTGTCTCAAGGAAGTGTCAGGTTGAAAGTTAGAGGAAGTATGTGTCTGCCTTTGCCATGTTTTGATCAAGAAGCTTAAGCTGGGGTCTCCTATCCACCTCACAGCTTCTTCTGGAAGTTCCCATGTTTTCAGGCTCTTGCTTACACCCATGCTCCTTCCCAGCCTGGGACGGACCCATGGCATGGTCTCAAAAGCATAGGCCAGGTGCAATTCTAAAGGTAGCCCCCAGCAAGCCATAGCAGAGACTTAAGGCAAATCTTCACAATCAGATGTTTGGGTTTGATGGTGAATTTCTGTGTGGAAGAGCAGGTGCTTGCATACTGCTGGAGATGAGAAAGGAGGAGGCAGGCCAGAGAGCTGAACTGGGGTTTCTGCCACACAGGTGGAATGGTAACGATGGATAGAGGGTGCAGACATTCTGTGTCCCCAGCAGTGTGTGGCTGCTGCCCAGCTCTCGGCCCCGTGCCACATAGCTGTGCGCCAGTGCTGCTTTTCTGGCTGTTTCTCCCTGTCCCCCTTCTCCTCCTGGTGCCCGAGAGGCAGCTCCCCGTCTGCCTGCGGCACAGGGAGTGCTGGCTGCTGCTCGTTAGAAGAATTCCCCCCAGGTCAGACGTATGGTAGGAGCCGTGTGAAGCGGAAGACAATTAGGGGCTTATTAGTGTCCTGGGGAGACGTGTAACTTGTGTTGCTGGGACTTACCAAAACAGCGAGAGTCTTACCAGCAAGCTCCAGCCGAGAAAAGACTGAGGGATTGTCTCACCTAATTATGGGGAATGGGCCTCTTTGTGTTTGTGATTCGGTACGGTTGTCCGATCGCTTTTCTCTGGCTGTTGGCTCAGGCCGAGCTGGAAGTGTGCTAATTAGAAGAGAAATGGACGTAGTGATCCTGTCAGCTCTTGTTACCGGCGCGGACAAAGCCGAATATTATTCTGAGGCAGTGTTTTGTGAGTGTCCCCCTTCCAGCTCTCATTAAGGGCAAGGTTGGTGGGTGAGGAGAGGACTTGACCACATGGGTTGGCTAATGGAGCACAGTTACCGTTACTGTGCTAATTAACGGGCTCGGGAGGCAAATGTTTCTCCAACCAGCAGTCCCAACAGCTGCAGCTGGTGCTTCCAAACACCAACCATCTTGCTGGGCAAGCCAGGCAAATGCTGTGTGTATGAGTTTGCGTATGACACATCCATCAGTCATCCAAAAGCACAGAAGAACCATTAAAATGGTCAACAGAAAGAAGGAAGGGGCACAGTGTTGCAGCAACAGCAGGTTGAGCTCCAGCAATCCTTTGTTCCCAGTGGCCCTTCACACGGGGTGCAAAGTGTTGTCTTCTGTCCTGCAGAGGTGGGAAGCAGGCAGCTGAGGAATTGCTAGGGCCTCCAAGTGCTGTCAAGAAATACATCTCCTGTGAGTTGTGATCATCACAAGTCCCCGTGTGGTCAGGAAGGGGAAAGCTGAAAGATGAGAGGTGACATAGAGGTGAATCAGACTATTCCTCTCTATGCTGATGGTGAGATGCTTATGGTCTGAGATGAGAAGCAAGATCTAGGTACATATCAGGATGTTTCATTTTCCCAGGAAAGCAGTTAGGTAAAATTGCAATGATTCACATAGGTTAGGGCAGGTGAAGATGATGACCAAGGGAGCCATAGGAAACACTTAAAGAAAGGAGTATACTTTCATGCCATTGGCCTAAACCTGCTACAGTGAGAGTAGAGAGAGTAATAAGAGAGATGGAAGACAAAACAGGAGCCAGAGCAGGTCTGTAGTGTCACAATGGTTGAGGTAGATGCAGCAGAAGGGAAGAACTGCTGAGGAGGGTCAGTGGCAGCAAGTAGTTTATTTACTTGTCACACAGACTTTCATTTTAGTGCACAGGTGGTTTTGTAAATGAATGTAGTAACTTGCAGAAGTAATTGCTGGTTGACTCTTCCAAAGTTATGGGAATGTATTAGTGATTAAGTCTTATTTGGATGTTATGGGCCTTCTACAGGTCCTTAATTAATCAGTGTCTTTGGGCTAGATGTAGTAAAACATAATTATGTCTTAAAGCTTTCAATTTGCTTCCTCTGTTTTAACAGTGTACTCACTGCATGCACTCATGCATGTTTGGGTACTGTTTTCAGACATATCTAGTCAAGTGTTAAAGTTACAAGAGGTTCCCTCTTTTCTTTGTTGGGTTATTTGTCCTTGATGCTGAAGCTGTTCCAGCAAGAGGGTTGATTGCACCTTTCCAAGGCTTCAGCAACAGTCTTCTGTCACCCTGGATGGAGCTTGAGCTCTGCTCTGTGCTTGTGTCACCTTATTTTTCTGTCTCCAGTAGTTGTGAACCCATCAAGGATCTTTTCCCTGTGGCAGCAACAATACTATGTCCTAGCCCTGCAGTCCTGCAGAGCTGTAAAAGCCCCAGGGTTAATTCCCTACTGGCTACTGTATGGCTTGAATCTTAGGAGTCTTGATGCAGGGACTGATCTCCAAAGAGGGCTTGAGAAGTATCTCTCCTGCAAAGAGGTTTATTCTAGGAGGAGGAGATGTGTAATCCTCTTACTAAACCCAGAGAGGAAAGGCAAAAAGCTTTATTGCTCCTGCCTTACCCAGTGAGCTGGCAGCTTTTACTCTGCTTCACGAAAAGAAAGAGGCAGAAACATCTGAACACAGTTACTTCATCTGACCTGAGGCTCTCCAATGGATGCTCAGTGAAACTCACATCACCACTGCTTTCAAGTGTCCCAGCAGAATATATCCTTAACACCAGTTTCTGCAGAGGAAAGACTACTGTTACTGCCTGTTACACCGAATGGCAACTTGCCTCGCCTTCCAGGTGCTTCAGTCTTGATCTCAGAAGAAGTTCCAACTCAATGGCAGAAAACTAAAGACTATCATACCCACCTCCATTTTCATGCCCTGGAAGCTCAGGAGTCAGGGCACCACCCTGAGTAAGGATCTGTGACACTTCCCATGTTAAGCCTCCCTCAAGAGACTGGACCTCACTGGCAGACACCAGGAGAAAAGTCTCCAGTAAGACACATTGCTGGTTCTCCCACTTTATCTCAGTTTCTTTACCCAAGGAATATCAGGGTCCTTGCTTGTTACTCCTCCAGTTTACTGGTCTGTCATCCTGGTGTGTTAATAATATAATGCTAAATTTCTGACTTCCAAATGCAGATAAGGATCAACTGAGTATAAAAAAATGTTGGTTTTGTTTCCTTGTGAGGAAGACATTCTGGTGAAGAACATACAGATTAGCAACACTCAAGCATATTGTGAAGACAGGTGAAGAACATGCAGATGGAGGGAAAGGATGCAGTGGCTTCTTTTGTCCTTCACTAAGACCTTCTGGCATTCACATTCCACTTAATAATTGTGTGGTACCTGCCCTGTAGGCCGTAGGTGTTTGCAGGACATCTCTCTAGCAGTTTGAGTTACCAGTTGCATTACAGTAGCCATTTTAAGTCATGGTGACCTCAGCGAGTATCAGAACTTTATTGTGCTGTGAAGTGGCATAACATGTTATTGGGTAAAGGTCTCTGTCCTTAACAGCTTATGAGCAGACAAAGCAGTAAAAGAGTAGTTGGAGCAGAGGAGACAACAAGATGTAGAGAGACTTGTTAGAGGTTATCCCTATAACTTCTTAAGCATAGTCCAGTAGCTTTTCCATTGCTTGCCATCTGCCTTGTTGTTTCATTAAATAGATGTGGCTCTAAAAAAACCCAAAACAAGTGCCTAAGCAACTGACAGGCATTAGTAATTTAAACAATAATAATAAATTACAGTGCAATGCCAGACATTTTAATCTTTTATTAAAGACCTGTAAGAACTATTCAGAGAATTAAATTTTTTTAAAAGTCACATTAATGCAGTGTTAAAGATGGAGAATTTAAAACCAGAACACTAAAAATGAGGGTTTCTCACAGTGCTATTAACTGTCAGTGTACCCGTGCATTTAGGAGAGCTATGAGCATTACAGAGATCCTAATAGCAATTACTTCTTCACTGATGTAGAGCACTTATTCTGACCTTCCTGGGCCTTTCACACTCATGCAGAGAGGGTGTAAGTGCTACTTCACAGATTTCATGTAATTCTACACTTGTTCAGTCCAAATGCTTGTTGAGAGAGAAGGGCAAGAAAAACATGATTTTTCCTAATTTTGCCATGTTGAAATACTTACTCTTGCTCTGATATTCTGCGGGTCTGATCCTGCCTTAACAGAGAACACTACTGAAATGATTCCTGCAGCTCTCTAGGGAGCTGAAAACTATTTGCTCTATCAAAAGAAAGTTCACTTCTCTCACTCCCTTTTGGAAAGGGAAGAACTTGCTCCAGTAAATATTAGCCTAATGCATCTGGGTAAGGTTTACAGGAGTTTCACTAGCAAGTATCAAAATATTGTCAGCAAGCTGTTTTGGTGAGACTGTGGAAACAGAGCGATATGGAAGGCAAAGAAAACACAGAGAAATGAGAAGAATTTAAAAATAGGGATTTAAAACCAGAGGAGAGGAGACCAAGTGAGGCAAGAAAGCATGGTTTGGAAGACAGCGAGGCATGGGCAGGATGGGGAGAATGCAAAAAAGCAAAGGCAGACTCTAACAAATGCAATTTAAGAAGAAAAAATAGTAAAAAAAAAAAATTGAAATAAAACAAAAAGCAAACCAGAAGGGGAGGGAGCAAGTAGGAACAAGTAGTGGTTTTTAGCAAGAAAGAGGTCAGAGAAAAGCAGTTCTGTGAGCAGTAGAAACAGCCAGGGAAGCCTGGGTTTCCTTGTGGATATGACTCAAGATTGCATCATGTGTGGACTCTTTGGTGCTTAACAGAGGGTATGCTCACACTTCAGTGAGGGTGCTCAGCGGATTTCTTTCTTTTGTCAGCCAATTAACATAACAAAACGTAGAGAAATGTATTACCTACCCTCTGCAAAGTTGTCTGAAATTGGCCTATGGGTTCCAAAGTCATTGAGACCCCCACGTACACCTACCTGTGAATGGGTGGTAAGATAAGATGGTGAACAGATGAAACTGAAAATGGACTGAGTGATACAGAAAAGGAAAACATTAGGAAAATGGGGATTTATGTCTGCTATTAATGCATTTAATTTGCTTTATTGTTGTTTTCTTTCCTGGTTTTACATTGAAAAAAAAAATAAATTAACAGGAATCCATTTAAAGCCTTCCTCCCAAACCAGACTAACTCCACTGAGCACATCCACACTGGTTGTTTCTGGGGAGAAAAGCCTTTACTGCAGTTTTGTCTCCAGCATCCAATAGGAGGCTCCAGGAGCTCCCCTATCAGCTACACCATCAAAACCTGCCTGGGCCCTTGCTGAGGGCATATGTGGGACACAGACACTGCAAAAGCCTTCTGGTCTTTCTATACCAGGTTGAGCTGCAGCTCTGATATTCAAATGCTCCAGCTATTTTCTGCGGTCCTCCACTGCAAATTCCTACCTCATTGGTTTCTCTTGCAGTGATTCTCATACAGTGTTTTGTAGGGATCTCCTCATGACTGGATACTGTGGTTTGGCTAATACTTGAATTTTTACTGGGACCTCATTTTATTTTCAGCTGGTTAAATGAGTGAAATGTATTTCTCTCATTTAACAAAATTTCCTGATTTCCAAGCAGAAGGTGTCATGTCAAGAAGTGTTAAATAAGACAGAACTGACTGCTGATCTCTGGGAGGGAGGGAGACCTCTCCCTCCAACACAATACCCTTTTATGCGTCATTATCCTTTATTTATGGGTCTGCAGCCAACTTTTCATTCCAGGTGGTGCTGTAGCCACACCAATTTCAATTCTTTTTGAGGAGGATTTATATATCAAATCTTTACTAAAATCCAAGTGTATCAAATTCATTGTGTTCCCTTCATCAACTAATTTTATAATTCTATTTAAAAAAAAAATCAGGTTTCTCCAGCACAGTTTTGTTTTTACAGAGCCTTAGTGCTGATTCTTGTTTTCTTATCCTTAGGGGGTTAGTGATTATTTTCCTCATTTTTTTATATTGTTATTTTACTGGCAATAGATATTCCTGAGAACTCTAAATTTGCCTTTTTCCTTTTCTATGATCAATGGCACCATTCCTTTTCTCTAATCTTAAGGCAGCTTTCTAGTTTTTGTAACTTAACAAAATTATTGTCTGTGGTGAAAAAAGGTAACATTTGTCATTTTCCATGTGGCGGAAGAATAGATATCTCTTTGTCACAAGCTCCTGTTCTCAAAACTTTAATGTACAGGCAGAATGCTGTATATTTGACAAGCCAAATGTACTGTCAGTGAAACAAATGTGGAAATCATTAACTTCTTAAGTGAATCCACTCAGGATTTTTGTCAGGTAATATCCATTCTGGGCAATTGTTATTGCCTACTGAAGAAGTATTAGGAGAGTATTTGTACATGGTTTTTATTATAATGTTCATAAAAGTCTTCAACTAATATGGGACAAAAATTGTACATCCAAATAAGCCACATACATATTTATATACATTTGTAAGCTATAAGTATTATTGAGGGAAGCTAACAATAAGAACGCTATCTAATCAGATCGGTAAATGAATTCAGTCTCAGCATTGGACTGGAGGTCAGTCATCAAACTAATGCCAAAATAATCAACCTCTATAAATTCTGAGAAAATGTCTTGCTAAATTGGTTATAAATCCCAGCTCGGAGTTACACCAAAGTAGACAGGATCTGGACTTCAAAGGGACAAGTATGTGATGTCTTTTAATGTCTAGCACCTGCACAACTTCAAAATACCTTTATCTGGGAGGAGGTGTGGATAGGTACTTTGAGTCAGCTGTCCCCGTACTCCTGTCCTCAGACTCCCTCCTCCAGACCTGCAGGAGGTACTGTCAGTGCATTAGTCAAAAGATGGTGTACAGGCAAATCTTTTACTGCTTGCACATGACTTCTGCTGTTGGATGGCAGATCATTTGTTCCCCCCCTGCCAGTCCTACATTACCAAAGTGCCCTCTTCAATCTGCACTTAGGGTACTTGGATGTACAGAAAGGTGGATCCCAAGAAGGAGAAACTCAGTGGCTTGCCCTTTCCAAAGTAACCAGCCGTTCTCATGGGCTCCAGGGAACTAGTCCTCCTGGTGACTTGCTGATCTAAAAAGAAAGGTTTCCTTCTCTTTGATGACTGTGGTTCACACTTTCAGCACCTTCAAACAGATTAGATATGAGATGCCCCTTGGGACCCTTCAGCTTACATCAAACAAGTTTGCAACAAGTCAGCACTGCTGTGCATGAACACAAACAGTCTCATGCAAGCAAAGTGCTCAGAAGTATTCATTATTTTCTATAGCACGGAACCTGATGGCTTTCAGTTCTCCTCTCACTTCTAAATGTTAAAATGCAGGACACATAAGAATAAGGTGGCTTGTTCTTACATTGGTCAAGTATTTTGAAAAATTCCAGCATTTTCTAGAAAATTTAATACAAAATTCCTGCAGAAATACTGGGAAAAGTACTAGTGCAAAGGTCAGTCATTCAACATTGTTTCATCAGCAAAATAAAGATCCATTTGGGCTAATGATAAATTTCACAATTGCTATTTGTTCTGCTAATCTAAAATGAGATAAATGTTCTTCTTTTTCTGGCAAACAAGATAATTGCAGTAATCCCCTTACTCCTGAGCAAGGCAATTGATCAGGCAGCCTCTCTTCTGAAACCCAGATATTGATAGGGAATAGTTACTTGAAAGCTCTTCAAGATGAAATATGTTTGAAATGATATAAAAAGTCTGTGCACCTGTGTACACTCTTCTGCTCACTGAATTCTCAGGCGCATTAAGTTAAGCATGTGTATCAGTAATTTGTGCATCATGCACTGCATTTGGTTTGGAAGTGTAGAGTTTCTATTGTGAGGTCTTATTCAAGGATGAGGCTTAAAATATGGGCTGGTTTGCTGGTGATTGGGAGCTATGCCACTTACCCATGCAGGGCCTGAAAAATACCTTTATTTGACCTTCAGAACTGGGAAGTTGGTCTGGTTGGTATAACCATGGGGTAAGGATATTTGTGGCAGGTTTTGAAGCTGTTGACGAGGATCTTGACCTAAAATTCAGCCATGCTACTACCAGCTTTCTCATTGACCTGGGGGAGTTGTCATTCCAGCCTCTGTAAAGTAGATGCCAACATACACATGTACAAACATTGGCATATATACATACATAGTAGTTATGACCTGGATTTTAAAGCAATTTTTCATCAAGCTGCTGTCGTTGGCATCACAGCCTTGTGTTTAGTTGCACGGACCCTGTGTATCTGGAAATAAATGACTTCTAGAGCCAGACTCGCTAGAAAGAGCTTATTTTTGATGGTCACTCCCTCCATATGTTACAGAAGAAATTATCTTAGGTAAGAAAAAGAGCTCTAAGTATTTTAGAAAGCTCAGACCTAAGAAACCCTTCCACCAGACATTCATACTCCTTGGGCTCAGAGCAGCCCTCTTGTCCGCTTGTATTATCTCACGCCGCAGAGGTACCTGAAATAAATGAAGACATTGGAGAATCAGCAAGTTGCTTTTAAAAATGTCACTGATTACAGGCAGTGTTGTGGGTAGGTTCAGACACAACTTCAGCTGCAAATGCAGTTATAAAGTAGGCATCTGTGGCTGGACATGGGGTCCAGGGATGTTAGTGCTGAACCACAACTCGTATCTGCCAAGCTGGACAACAGATGAAGATTCAAGAAAATCTTAGTATTTTAGATCAAATACTGTTCCTCATTAAATGGCCCAAGCTATGTCCAAAGAGGAGGGCAATGGAAAAGGTATCCCAGAAAGAAAAGCCATGTTGTCAGTCCACATCTGGGTACAGTTCTCATGCAGGAAACATAAATGAGTGCTTCGCTGATGGCCGACACAACATTTTACACTGGTGTGGGCATCAGCAACTTCATCCTTGCAACTACTCAGATAATGATCAGAAGTAGGAATATCTTTCTGTCTTCCTTTAAATCTGGAGATTTTCTGAAACACCCCAGCATGCTGGAAGTCCATATTGCTTTTCAAAAATGGTAAAGTTGCCTCCCACAGACAAACTATTTGCCGAAACCTTCCACTCTTCTTTGGATTCCCAAGAGCCAGAGGATTCCAAAGCCAAAATTCTGAGATATAAAGCAACTTAAATTCAAACAGGTTAACCCATCCTTCATCTCAGCAACAACTTCCATTCTGTCAACTTATTTAGAAAGCTTGTGTGTCATTTGTGTAGGAAATACTTGCACTTCCACTGCTGTAAAACAGACTGCTGGTATTCTGCACCTCTCCTTAAGTACTGATGCCTTTTCCAATTCTTTATTTTTTTATTCCAGCATCCACAGATTTAGTACAGAAAGGAGATAGAATCATAGAATAGTTTGAGTTGGAAGGGACCTTCAAAGGTCATCTAGTCCAATCCCCCTGCAATGAGCAGGGACATCCTCAGCTAGGTCAGATAGCCCAAATGTAATGAAATTCTGGATGTCCAAGAGACCTGTATTCAAACACCAATAACTTCTCATGAATATATACCAATAACCAATCTCTCTGGTTGAAGTGACATCAGATGAAGTCAAAACATGATGAACCACCTCTGAAATGAATGATCCTACACTATCCTGATCCACAGATCTAATATGACAGTCTTAGTGGGGCTACTTACCACTCCCTTGAGGATCGTATCTGTTGCTGGCTACCCAGAGATTTACAGCTGTGTAAATTTTCCTGCTACTAGAACTAACCCCCTAAGCCCAGATTCAGCAATGTCCTTATAGTCAGAAGAAGTTCTTGACTCAACTGAGTGAGGCTTCTGGCCTCAAGTGATGACTTGGGAATTCAGGCAAATAATCAGTATCAAAAAGGAAGTTTTGCTAAAGCTTAGGCCTCAGAAGAGACATGGTCCCCACAAAACATTCCTTCTTCAGAAAGGCATTCAGCATAACTGTGTGGTGCTTGATGGGTGAGGCTTTCTGTAGCTAGAGAGTGCTCTAAAGGCTCAGTGAGTTAAAACACAGAGAATGCGCTTTTCCTATCAGGATCTACCTCAGACCCCCTGTTAAATGTGGGCAACCCCTTAATCTACCTGGATTTCAGTGCTCCATGTGTAAACTGATGATAACATTAAGCTATCTCATAGGAAATGTATGTGGTTAAATGTATCCCTGTTTATGAGACTGTCATACACTATTGGTGGGATCTGTGTCAACACAGAAGAGATGAAGAAAGTCACTACTAGGTAGTCCAGAGCTATGCTGAATGCTTAATATTGCACCAATGTATAGTCTTTGTATTTACACTAGAAGGCAACTGCCTTGTAATAGTTGAGATGAGAAACAGTCAAGGTTTAGCCAATTTCAACAATGGATCTAGAGAGAAAAACGAGGAAACTACCTGTCTGGGCTCCTCCAAATAACTTCTCTCCCAGGTTCTAAGTGATAAATGCCATAATAAAAATTGTTGGGGAGTTCTCCTCTCAAATGCAACTTAAATTATAGACACCTTCTCCTGAAAGAGACAGACACGGGAAAGGTTCTGAGCAGGTGAGCAAAATTTATTTGTCATACGCGTCTATTTGGCCTCCATACCATGAATCACCAGCAAGGCTGGGTGTATTTAGGGTAGAAAGCAGGAACAACAAATGGGAGAAGGGTATTAAATAATGATTGCCATAGAGACCAGTCAGCTTTACCCAACTCCATGAAATTTAAACAAGAGAGCACAGAAAATGAAGCTTCAAAGGAATAAAGGGCAGTGTATAAGTTAGCTGTGCAATGCAGTAGCAGGATGTCGAAGCAAGTTGTTTAGTCAGGTTTCTAAAAACCACTGTCAGCAATATGCATATGAGACACCTCTAACTATTTTTCATCCCTTCTGATCACACCAAGAATGGCAGGACTGCAGTGGTTTCACAGGCAGAATAAGGCCACAGTAAGGCAGAGGGAGGATGCCAATGGGTGAAGTGTCCAAGAAGGCTGCAGTTTTGGTGCAGATTCATTTGGCTGAAAAGCCTCAGTGAACATCAGGTCAGACTGTGGTTTATGCTGCATATGGGCACCCAGGAAGATCTGTCTGCAATTTTGCCAGGAGATCCCATTCCTTCCACTTCAGTTATCCAAGCTTTCATTACCAGTAGCAGTGCAAAGTGTCTTGGTATGAAGCCTGTGGCTGCTAGGACAGTCCAGCTACTGTGTGTCCTCTAGTCACTCTTTTCACAGGCATAGCTTTTAATTCAATCTCTTTGCCACTTTCTGTTCTGGCTTCCCACTGAATCCTGAACCAAGGTTAATAATCAGTTGTACCATAATAATCAGTTAATAATCCATGATGTACCATATCTGGGGCAAGACTTACAAAAGATGGAGTCTAAGGGGGAGTCTAAGCCTGTTCACTGACCTCAGCTTATGAGCACTCCCACAGCAAGAAGAAGCCACCACAAACCTTGCTTATCCCTTTGTGACCTTTCAAGTACATTTCTTTGGCCATGTCCTGCCTGATATATTTTGACAGCAGCAAGGCATATAGTAAATCCAGAGGACATGCCCAAATTCTCTGGTGGGGGAGACTGTGTAGGATGTTGGGTAAACAGCCCTCTTGCTGTCTCATGGTTTGCATGCAGTAAAGAGCAACTGAGAAAAGCCTCATTCAAAAGAATTCCCTGTTTTCAGTGGTTGCGTTTTCTGATGTAAACACGAATGACTAACGATGCCTTGCAATGACTGGCTGTACGGTGAGCACGGGTGTTTGCAGCCTGCCAGCAGCTGCTGTGGGTTCCTGTTGGGATGATGGAACTGTGGCATCCCTCTACTGCCATGGACCCCCACTGCAGCCATGGTGACTGCTGGCCAAGCCTATGGGGAGCTACAGCCTTGGGCTACGCACGTCCCACTCTCCTCCTACTTGCTGTTTTCTTTCTCTGCAAGCCCCCCACCCCATGACTGACCTCCAAACCCCCTCTCCCTGCTTTATGCCTGCAGAGAGCCCTCCCACCCCACAGCATCCCTCATGCTGTGTCCCTTCTGGGGGTGTTTGTCCTCCGTGAGTGCCTGCGGCCATGGCCCCATAGCAGCCCGGGTCCTACAAAGTGTTGTTGCTTGTCCCCATCCCCGGGCTGCCCAGGTAAGTGGCCAGCAACTGGGCACCGGAGCAGGGCTGCACATCACCTGACCCCCTCCAGCCAATTCCCCCCGACAGGACGTCAAGTTAATGAGCCCTCAGGCCTGTAATTAGCTGTCAATTACCTCAAATTAATCAACTCTTCGCCTAATTAAGCATAATCGGCAGGTGGGCAGAAAACGGGCCATTGTGCGGGAGCCATGAGAAAAGCATGGCTGGCAAACTTGGTTAGGATCAGCGGCGCATTCCCGGACGCCGCGCCACCGACACCCGGGCGCCCGCCCCGCTCGCGGCACCCCGACCCCAGGCCTGCTGCTGCAGCAATGTGGTGGAGGGGCCATGGGGTGAGGGGAGATTTCCTGCCCCCGAAAGTGTGGGGCAGCCCCCAGGAGATGCTTGGGAGCCCCATCCTGCAAAGAGCCGTGGCATGGGTTTAGGATGGGGATATTTCTGTTGCTTAATATTTGCGCCATTGTGCCTTAGTGTATCATCTCGCCCTCCCTGTTTTCTCTCCCTGTTTTGCCGTGCTTTCTGCGATCATACGCTTTTAATGTCTCTCTGAGAAGGGGAACTGAAACACACCCTGTGTTCAGTGACCCAGGCCCACCTCAGTTTATGAACACACCTACCTAATTGTGTGAAGACATCTGTGGATAGAAAGCAGAGTTTCAGCGGGTATTAATTACTACCTATAAAAGTAAGTCATATTGCATTAATTTTCCTGTGGAACTAACACAACCCAAACCAACCCCCCATCTTCCAGGGCTCTGTTTGGCAAAGGGGAAACGTTCCTGCTGAGGCCAGGGAGGGAGCAGGGCTCCTGCCAGCTTTCAGATGCAGGACGTGAACCGCACTATGCTGCAGTGGGGGCCAGATCCTGAATCCTAAATCCCAGCAAGCTCCAGCTTTATTTAAACACAAACAGAGCCCAGTACCTCTCCGAGCAGTGGTGAAGGAGGGCAGAGGGAAATGCAGTTTCATAGTAAAATTATTGTGCACGATATTCAAGTGAAAGGCTTTGATTATGCCTAGAAAGTACTTTTCTTTTTTAATGTAGCCAGATTATCACCCAGTGCGCTGGATTTACACTGCATTAGCAATTGTCAAGATTAGAGCAGAATCCCCGGATAACAAACAGCAACATAAGACATCAATTTATGACATAATAACAATAGTAATGTGACAATGCTCATAGTCAAGAGAAGAAGTGGAGAGTGAGTTGGATCTCTTAGCTCTGAAAAGAGAAGCTGCCTGCATTGAAGTGGCTTTGATTTAAAATTCCTCTGCTGTGCCCAAAATAATGATTTTATATTTTATTCCTGACAGAGAGAAAAAGCAATAGCCCAGCACAGGCCTGGCAAAGTTGGTGCATGAAACAACCAGCAGCTAGAGGGGCAAGGTAGGAGATGCAACCTGTCCCCTTGACCCTGCTAAATGTACAGGTCCCAAAAGTCTCCTGGACCTCTCAAGAGAAGGTGGACATCAAACACAGCAGTTCTGTGCCTGCAGCTGTTTGGAGCACAAGCCCCCAAGTGATGAGAGCAGGGCTGTGGCGCTGCCATGCTGGGAATGAGCCGGATCCTGGCAGCTGGCCTGGCCCCGGGGGATTAGAGCCCCCCACCTTCCCAACTTACACCATGCCACGTGCTACAGCCTGGCCCACGAGGCTCTTCTTGTTTTTTCCACCTGCCCTGTTCTCAGTCAAGTGCTTATTCCCACAGCAGGAGGCTTGGGCAGGGACCCTACTGCACACATAATGCAGGAGCCCAGGAGATGCTGGGGGATTTGGTGTTCCCTCTGCAAAGCCACCACCTTCCAGAGCTTCTCCTGCACCTTTCATCTCAGGATGATTTCTGGACCGTCCTGGGGGGATCGCTCTTTCTTGAGAAATCAGGAACCACTCCAATATCCTTACTTCCCTCAATTTTTGAGTGTTTTTCTTCCAGACCCCGCTCTCCATCACAGATCTTCCTTTGGCTGAAGCACTGGTCCTGCTCTTTGGGGTCCATCAGTACATTCCCAAGGACCAGCTTGGAGGGATACTCTGTGTGGTGGTGTCACAAAGGATGACATGAGCTGCAGGTGAACAGCGACACGCTGCAGATGCACGTCAATTTTGCAGGCTCATTCCCATTTAGAGCTGGAGCACTCAAATTACTTACATCAAGGTTGACTAAACTGTTATAAGCTGTTATCAGTTGCCTTCTTAATCACTCAGAACTCTTCTGATCTGGCAGTGTGAAGTTCTCCAGATCTGGTCTCCATTCAAGGAAGCAGCCATTGCTTTGACTGTGCTGTGTTTGAGCAAAGAGGGTGCAGGTGTTTATGAGATGAAGTGCCCAGCCACAGAACCCTTATCCCATTATAAGCCAAAACTCTATCTTTGTGGAAAATGAAGAGAAAAAAACACAACACAGAAGCAGGGAGTAGAAATCTGTTGGGGCCAGACTGATGGAGCAGCTTTCAATGATCCACTGAAAATCAATTGCAACAGGGCTGAGTTGTTACAGGTCAAAAAATCGTGCTGAGACAAGCAGTGCTATTGCTGGTGGGCTGCTGCTGCTGGGGCTGCTGGAGACCTCCCAGCAGATGGGGCTGCATGCAGGGTGAGCGTGCAAGGTGCTGTACGGCTGAGCACTGCCTCTGGGGGAAGCCATGGGCCTGGCTGGGGACTGCTCATGGCCACCTCTTAGGGAAGCAACTGGAACCCAGGCACTGGCTGGCAGGTGCCTCCTGGAGAGGAGGAAGGGCACGGGCAGCACCGGGGTAGATCAGAGGAATCCAGCAGCTCTTCAGGCACAAGGAGGAAAACCAAAGATACTTGTTCCTGGCCCTGACGCTGTTCGAACTTTCCTGGCTGCTCCAGCTGTACCAGACTGCTGTCCCGCAGGCACTGCCCCTGCTGGGAAACTGCTCTCCTCTCCCTTGGCGCTGTCATAGCAAACACAAAAAGAAGTTGGGCGAGCAATGAAGCCGTGCCATTTTCTGAGTCTGAAAAAGCAAAAGCTGTCACGATGTCATTAATTGTTTTGGCCAGCAAAACAACAAGAGGGGATTCACAACAACCCACCTGTCTGTACACAGTACTGGGTGTTTGTAAGGATCATCGCCACCACCTTGTCTGCTTAGCACAATGCCACAACATTGAGGTAGCCACATTTTGGTTTGGCTGCTCTTTGCTGCATTGCCCTGGCAAGTGACAGAAGCAGTTTGAGGGGAAGGCACTGCTGCTGTAAACAGTCAATCCTATGAAAGCCATGACCACCTCTGGACTCAACAGCTAACTGGAGCAGAGTGAAAAGTGAGCTCTTCCTCACCAGCCCTCTGTGCGGCTGTACCCCAAGATTACAAAAATAAAGCAGTCAGGTTAGAAAGTACTTAAAACACGCCTCATGAGTCTCCTACACCTCTCCATTGCAATGCAGTCTGCAATGCAATCTGCAGTGCTGCAGTCTCTCCCTGGTCATGCATGAAACTTCAGTGATAACTGGGTACCCTCACTGAAAACAGTGGCCACGCCCCCCCAGCCTGGGGTTTTGGGCTGGCCTAGAGCAGGCTCCTGTGCTCAGCTCCTGCTGGGCCCCATGGAAAGGCGCACAGAGCCAGGCACTTAAGAAGACCATGAAAGAAAGTCACAGATTTTATAGCCACTCAGTGTTGTGTGGTAGCACCTTGTGAGCAGCCTCACCCTGGCGGTGAGGGTATGTGTACGTGTGCGTGCCAGTCAGCTCAGCAAGGTGCAAGCATGCTGCGTTCTTGGGTCCAGGAGCAGCTCTGTCCAAGCTGGGAGCCTTGAGGGTGACCAAGACATGAGGCTGGGTGTGGAGATGCTCCAGCACAGCTCCACATTGCCAGAATGGAGCTGACTGCCAGTCAAAGCAAACCCGCGTATGTCCCTGCTTATCTGTGTAGAAACACACTTAATAACCCTTACGGCTTCCCAGAGCAAGTTTCTAGGCTTCATTATATTTTTACTTGTCTTGCAGGGGATACAGGAGATGCTCTGATAAATGGAAAGAAAGGGCTGCTTGATCTGCAGAGGATTTATGTGGCAGTCTCTCTCTCACCCCAGGAAATCCTTCGTGCTGTTCCTCACAGATAGCATCCCTAGCCAGTGGCAGATAGGGTGCACTGGACCTGGGGAGCCAGTGGATGAGCACACCATCGCTGTCCCTGTGCTCTCATCAGCAGCATTCCCCCAAGGCTGTGGCAGTTACCCACCTTAATCTGAATGCTGCTGAAAGACAGACTCTGTGCTGATTTGCTGTTGCTCCAGTGACCTGAGCTACCCTTCAAAACCGGGGTGGTTCCAGGAGACCATTGCATTAGGAGCCCTTGGTGCATTGCCATCCATGCCTGTGAGAGTGGCCACTGCATGATCCCTGCATGCCCCAGTCCCTCACCCACTGTGCATGCTGATGGCTGCAGGGTCTGTTGGTGGGATCATGATGCTGGATGGGGACACCACTGCTATGGGGGCACAGACAGCCCTGGGCTAGAGGCTGCACATGAGAAGACAGCAGCCAGTGCAGGATGCACTGCCTGGCATCCCGAGGCCACAGCAGGTAGCAGGCAGGGGCCATATGGAAGGTGCTGCCCAATGAGACCATTGAAGCAAAGGGCGTAAATGAGTTCAGTAGACAGACAGACATTTTGAGGAGGGAGGAGGCAGAAGGGGAAGCACCAGAGAGCAGGAGAAACGGAGAACACAGTGCTGTGGCTGAAAGGGACCCACCAGGGCACACAGGCATGGTGGTAGTGCTCCCTTCCCCCAGCCCCACACCTCCTAGTGCTCTAACTTTACGACCCCTCAAAAGAGGGGACCAAGGTGTTGTGGCTCCTTCTTTGTTTTTAATTACTTCCCATTTTAATCTTGATTTGCACGTCGATCTCTCAGAACTGGGCCAGGGACTCTACAAAGCCCTCGTCAGCAACTCCCCCAGTAATAAACAGGAAAAGGCTTAAGGGGCAAATCACTTGCATGTTAATGAGACTGTTTGCTGGAGTCAAGAGAGAAAACAGCAAACAAACAAATGGACTGAATTCCAGCGGCAGCTGTTTGCTCCTTAATCTCGGCTCGTCAGAGCTGCCCTTTGATGGGACACAATCTACACAAACGATTGTGCTAAATCTTCTAATCTACGTCCTCATTATTACATCCCTTCTTACTCATGTAAATCAGGGACAAACTCATTTTAATATGTAGATAGATTATGGAAGGGAAGGGGAGGGGATTGGAGGGGAAAGGAGCTGCTGGTGGCGTCTGTGCCTGCTAGGTTGGAGGGGTGTTAATGAGGAGCACAGGGAGGGGGACTGTCTGCATAGACCCCCAGGCTACCAGGAGGAAGAAGAGGAGGACCTGTTGTCAGGGCAGAAGAGAGGATATAAAGGGGCAAAGACAGTGGTGCTGTGAGCTGGAGAAGACATGGCATGGGGCAGCACTGGCAAGATGATGTGATGGGGCAGTGAGGACCTCACCCAGGCATCCTCCCAAGCTCTCTGCCCATGAACTTAGCCCTCAGGGCTTTGTTGAGGTAGGATGTTGGAGGAAGGCTTGGTGGTGGTGCCTAGTGAGAGGTGACAGGGGCACAGTGCAGGGGCATGCTGGTGCCCTGGTGCTGTCCCTGGGTGCCTTGTTTGCAGTGCATGGCCTTCTTGCAGCACGCCATTGTGGCCTCCCACCCCTCCTCAACCTGCCCACTCCTGGCACTGTTAGTTGACTGAGGATCAGACTAGCCAGCTTCACCCAGGTTGGAGTAGCAGGCTAACACCTCAGGCTGCAGAGTCCAAGGCTGCAGTTTACACTGCCTTCAAACAAATGCTATGAGAGCTATGGTTATGATCTTTAATAATGTTCAAAATAGTTGCTTTACAACAAACACAACTGTGGGAAAAAGAGCTCTCGTGCATTTCCCTGCCTCTGGCATCTTCTAATTCAATTGCCAACCTGAAACCTGCAACCTGCTTCTTAACTTTTTTCTTCCACTGGAAGGTGGTAGAAGAGCAAGGTCATGGAGCACCGGCCTTATTTAGCTGAGCCGCTTTGTCCTCCTCGGCTCCAGGAGGAGCCTCCTGGCAAAACAGAAAAAATATTTTAAAATCAGCCTACTCAGTGCACAAATGCCCCAGCTGCCTCACACCCGGGCAGGGAGGATACTGAAGGTATGCAGTAGGTTGGAGCAGAAAAGGTGAGTATAGAAGAACAGCAGAGGCATGCAGGAACATAATCAAAAGGCCAAGCATAAAATAAGTTTGCAAGAAGCAGGATAATCAAAGGGAACAAGAAATCATTCTGTAAATTCATTAGTAGCATGAGGAAGACTAAGCAAAATACTGGATCACTGCTCAACGGGAGTGAAAATTATTGACAGAGGGCAGTATTAAGGAAACTAATAGCAGCGATAAAGAGGTAAGGTCTTGGCATAAAGTAAGGAAAGAGTATGGTAGAGTTAGATGCATTCAGATTTATTTGGTGTAATGAGCTTCATTGTAGGTACTTAGAGATCTGGCTTCAGCAGTTTCAGAGTCTGTAGTGGCTGCCTTCCAGAACCTGTAGAGATGTACTGAAGTACAGGAAAATCACAGGCATCACTCTTTAAAAAGTGAAGGAAAGGGCCATGGGTTATTATGGATCAATCAGCTGTAATAAATCACCAAGTTATCACTAGATATCAAAGACAAAATGAGGCAAACAATTTCATTGTGTGTATTTGTCAAGGATCAGTCCCTTTCAGTCACTCATTTCTTGCTGTTGCAATGCAACAGGTCTTGTAGATAAGGAAGGAACAGAATACATTGTGTATCTTTATATCAATAAGCTGTTCAGCATCCATTTCAAAAGTCATCTTTATAAGTAAACTAGAGAAATATAAATTAGCAGAAACTACTGTTAGATAGATGAAAATTAGTTGAAAAACTGTGTTCAGTGAATAGTCCTTGGTGGTTTACTATCAAAATAGAGGATGTATTGAGAATAGCTCCACAAAGATCTATTCTGGGTCTGATTCTGCTCACTGATTTAATTAACAACATGGATGACAAAGAGAGAGTGAGCACATCAGGAAGACACAGACCTGAAATACACTTTAAAGTACACCGGAGGACAGGCTTAGCATTCAAAATCATCTTGGCAAATTGGGAAAGTGGTTGAAAAAACACAGATAAAAGTCAGTAAGAAACCATGCAAGAGCGTCAGTGATGCAGGAAAAAAAATGAAATGCATAAACAGGGGGTGGAAACCAGCCTGTTAGGCAGCAATTCTTCCAAAAAAGCACTAGGGGTTAGAATGTTGTGTCAAAATAGTATGCTGTTGCAAAAAAGCAAATCCCCTACTGTAAGGGATAAATAAGACCACAGGTGCCAAGACCTCTGGAAATTATTTTTCCTTATAATTAGCATTGATGAGACTTCAGTTGGTGTTTTAAGCCTACTTTTGGCATTGCCTCTCAATGTGGACCCACTGGAGGGTGTCTAAGGGAGGGCAATGAGAATGATCATATACCTGAGACATGTTCTGCAAGGAAAACCTGAAAGAAGTGGTGTTGCGTGATCTGAAGAAGGATGACTGAGAGAGGGTGAAGGGAGAGGGAAAACTTTGTTCTCCTTGCCCATGGCAGGCAGGTAAGTCCACAGAAAGCCACAGTAAGAAAGATCTGTGTTAGACATTAGGAACAAAATTCAGGAAAAGGAAAAGGGGGTGGAAACTGCAAGGGAGCTACTGGAAGAGATTAATTAGGTGCTTGTCCATCTGTCAAGAATGAGACAGGAATAGCTGGTCATGTCATGAGGCAGAGAGGAGGAAGAGGCAGCCTCTCCAGGTTCCTTCCAGACCTAGTTTTTTAGAGTTCATCTCTTAATTTCTGACATCCACCCTGCAATGTTCAGCAACATTGGAGATGGAAGTACACAGAGAGGGATGAGTCACAAGGAGGTGCTACTGGTTCCCTGAAAGCATTGTTCTCCTCACTCGCATCGCAGCGTATGCTTACTAACCAAGAATGATGAGATGATGGAGACCTGAGAGATGACTGAACCTTTGAGATGGGCAAAGTGTGGGTCCCTGCCATCTTCTGGGATCTGGCTGAAAAAAAAGGGCAGGGACAAGCCACCCAGATCACTACCATGCCAACCCATGACTGACTGAGTGCTGCTGGAAGAGTTAGAACAGTGCTGTGAGCATCTGCCTCCCTGTCACCACAAGATAACCAACCTGACTGCTGGTATTGCTCCTCTCTGCTAGGAATCTGAATTAAGCAATGAATTGAAGACTTACTGTAAACTGCCTATATACCTTAATAGAAATATCTATTTCTGAAACATTTCCCTGGGGAAATCTTGAGAGCCTGGAAATATACAAGGATAGAATGAGTACCCACCTCAAGATACGGAGTTCCAGTTAAAGGCAGGAAATCTCTCCTTGCCCCTTTCTATTTCCAGCTATTGTCAGTCTGTATGCTCATTCTTTGTCACCTTCTTTCCTTGGCTGCATGCGTTCCTGCTCACATAACAGAATCACAGATTCATAGGATCACTTAGGTTGGAAAACACCTTTAAGATCATAAACCCTAACTGTAAACCTAGCACTGCCAAGTCCACCACTAAACCATGTCTCTAAGGGCCACATCTACATGTCTTTTTAATACCTCCAGGTATGGCAACCCAACCACTCCCCTGGGCAGCCTGTTGCAATGCTTGACAACCCTTTTAGTGAAGAAATTTTTCCCAATGTCCAGTCTAAACCTACCCTGGAGCAACTTGATGCCATTTCCTCTTGTCCTATTGCTTGTCACTTGGGAGAGGAAACCCACACCCTCCTTGCTACAACCTCCTTTCAGGTAGTTGTAGAGAGTGATGAAGTATCCCCTAAGTCTCCTTTCCTCCAGACTAAATAACCTCAGTTCCCTCAGGCATTCCTCGTCACACTTGTGCTCCAGGCCCCTCACCAGCTTTGTTGCCCTTCTCTGGACCTACTCTAGCACCTTAATGTCTTTCCTGTAGTGAGGGACTCAGAACTGAATACAGGATTAAAGGAGTGGACTCACCAGTGCAAAGTACAGGGGGATGGTCCTGCTGGCCATGCTATTTCTGATACCGACCAGGATGCTTGTGCCACACCCTTGTATCACACTTGATGCTCTGCACACCCCTGTCTATCTGAAAAGCACAAACCCTTTCATCCTTTCTTTTGACATGAGAGAGAGACCCCAAGAGGATCATAGTTCCTTTGCCAGATGGGCCTTGGACTTAAGGTCACAATACCTAGGATTAAAGGTGGATGCATTCCAAGGTTCCGTATTTCCTCAGACTGTAAGAAGCTCATATGTCTGAGTCTGCATTTTCATCACAGCCTACCTGCTCCTTTGGGAAAATGCAGTTGACTAAGCCCATGAGGAAGTGAGGGAAACAGGAGATGAAACAGATAAATGTCAAGGAGATTTGGTTAGTGAATAAGTTTGCAAAGGAAATACACTATTCCAGACTGGCTAAGTTTAGGACACACAGCAATTCTCCCTTTCTTAAGAAGCTTTTCCACTATAACAGAAAAGAGGGCTTAATGTTGTAAAGTACGATAAAGTGAAACAAAGCAATGCAATAGTTCCTTCTTACCAGTCTATAGTAACAGTTACCAACATAGTTTAATGGTCATAAGGACAAATGGATTGAGTCACCAGGACCTGTATGAGCCAAGCATGAAGGATGCAAAGGGTCAGCAGCATTGCACAGCTCCTGTGTCTGGCACTGGTGGCTACCACTGGTAAGAGGGCAAGAGAAAACATCCGATCTATTAAATGTTCCCCATGACAGAGCTCCCACAGTCCTACCAGTTACTCTGGGGAAATGTCTGCATTTTAATGTCATCCATCCCCTGCCAGCGCTCACCTTTATCCTGTGCGTAGGTGATCTGTGATCTAGCCCAAATGTCTAGATCACTAGCCCAAATGTTTAGTCATCATCAGATTTTCTACCTTTCTGGTAGCTGAGGAATTACTATTCTCTTCCCCTTAGTTGTGACTTAAGCAAGGCAGGCACATCTCTACACGGCTCACAGACCAAACCCACAAGTTCTCAGTCATTTTCTTTCCTCTTCTCTAGACTTTGTTCAGTTCATCAGTATTTCCTTAAAAAACAAATGTGCAAAACTGCACAGAAAATCTGAGTCTTAACTCAGCATTAGAGCAATACAGTGTTACTGGGCTGCTCCACCGTGTCATGTTTCAGAACATGGAGCTGTCTCAGTCCTCTTTAGAGTTTTGTCATATTGCAAATATACATTGTGACCACACCAAACTATTATTTCCAGGTGTTCTCACTGTCTGTGTGTCTGTCTGTCCCTCAGGCATGTTTTTGGCTCTGGGATTTTCCCCCATGACAGTTTGCTGAGTTGACTCCCACCTACGTTCCCTTTGCTGCAGCATTCTGGTTCTCTCCCCACACAACGATAGGTACAAATCCTTTCAACTCAGTATCATCTGCAAATGGCATGAATAAACAGCTTGGTTTGCTTTCTCTGCTGCTTACGAAGACTTGGAGAAGGGCAGATTTAAACTCTCCTTGCTGGAGAACTTCTGTCCCAGCCTAACAGTTACACTCAGAGCCTAATATTTATAATCATCTGGCTGCATTCTCATTCTCATTCTCATTGACAACTCTTATCTGAAAATTCACAATCATTTTCCCTGTGGCAATTTCTCATTTTGGTAATTAGAACCTCAAGAACAGACCTGAAAAGGGAACTTTTTAATCAACAAGATAAACCACAGAGCTAACAAAGCCCAGTGTACTTCTGACACTGGGCAAGAAGGTCACTTGAACCAGTTTCATTTCATTTGGATCATGTCCTTGGCAATTCAACTTGAATTTATTTTGACAAACAAATCTTATGAGTAGTTTTCCCACATGCTGAATGCACCTATGGTGTTCCCTTCCTCTAACAGTTCCATAATGCTAAGACAATTCAGCAAAATTCCTCCTGTTATGATAGAGTGATGGAAATAAGATTTTTGCCATAGCAATTGAATCTAGCATTCTTTCCCCCTTTGGAAGATGAATTTATCTATCATGTCTAGTAAAGGCTGTCCTTGCCTGTGGCAGGGGGGTTGGAACTAGGTGATCTTTAAGGTCCCTTCCAACGCAAACCACTATGATTCTATGCTCCTTTCTTCAGCACCTTGACCTGTGGCATCCAAATGTAGCAGAGAAATACAGCCCAGAACAAAAACTTTTCAGTCTTTGCCCTTGTTCTGAGACAGAGGAATATGCTTTTGTGCTATTCCATTCCTGCAAAAGCAGAATAATACCTTGTCTTCCTTACAGTGGGATGCATCCCACAAAAATTCAGATGCTTACACCTGAGCTAGTCATGGGCTACTTCTGTAGTCAATATTACAATTGTCAACAAAGTCGGGCAGTTAATCTAATCCAGTGTGGACAACTATTTCAAGATAAGACGAACTGTGCCCTAGGCTCTATTGAGCCTATTGACCAGAGCCTTATGGCTAGAATGGGAATACGCTCAATGTAGACTCCCTGTGCTGAAGGTGTCCATGCATCAATTCTGATGAATTGCGTTGCTGCATTGTATCCTCTGTCTGGGTGTTATTTGATTTCAGATGCCTGTTCACTCATTCTGATAGTTCCCATGTAGACAACAATAAGCAGAACCTTGGGGGAAGTTTTTCTGTGTTGCTGCTAACACAGTGCTTTAGTACAGATCCTGTGCGGTGCTTGGCTATTGCCTTTGATCATGAAAGCTGTCTTTGAATGCTACATAGGTTTGCCCTGATTCACAAAATCAGGGTTCAGGACAAGCAATGAGGGATTAGACCATGTCTATCAAATCACACAGAGGCATTTTGAGAGTACAAAATATTCCCAGGGGTTAAGATTGGGCCTGCATAAGGCACAAGGCTTGGCAGCTGGCTCGTGTTCATCCACCCCCCAGTCCTGGTGGTGGGTGTCTAGCTTTGAGAGATTCAAATTTTGCAAGATAACAATATGGCACTCAGTCACTTTAGAAGCCTGATGTGCCTGCGACTGAGCCAAGCCTGCTCTGTCCCTCATCCCTGGCTCAGGGCACCCAGACCTCCCGAGCAGGCTGAGCTGGAAGCACACTTCTTGGGAAAGACCATCACCACCATCACCCAGGGCCTTTCCCTGGGCTGCTTGGCTCCAACTGGGATAACTGAGATGAGGTATCTCCTGCGCTGCTGCCCCAGCCCCACAGATGGGTCAGTGCAGCTTTGGGATTCGCTGCTAGTCATGGTAGTGAAAAGGTGTGGATCAGAGACAATCTCTTTCTGTGAGACAAGGGGCATCTTCAGATGCGGATTTCACCAGTGTCTTCAGCCTTGGGAGAAATTATGTTCAATACAGGTTGGTCCCTTGGGTCAAGAGAGACAGCTCGGGCTTGATGGCCTCTAGTATGCGTGTTAATATCTAGCACACAATACCCAAATATCCTCAGAATCCCTCATCACACCTGAGTCCTCCCAGGGAGCAAGGGGAGCTTTTGGAGACTCCTCATTAGGTCAGCAGTCTCAGGAGCCGAAATCTCCCTTCCCCCAGCTCTGTACACAACTGTTCCTCATTTACATAAATTATCTCTATTCAATTATCTGTCCAGATGTCCGAATTGTGCCATCAATGATCTGTGAATGAATTAAAAATGGAATATAATTTAATAATAACTGATTAGAAGGAGATTAGTTGTTACATAAAAAGGAAAAACCAAGAGATAGCTAGTTGCCCTTAATCCGAGCCAATCCACAGTAATTATAGAAATACAGTCTCGCTTGCTTGCCTTCCCCATTTCTCCTCTTCCCCTGCCCCGCTTTTATCTCTTTCTCCTTTTCCCTTTTTTCTCCCTCCTTTCTTTCCTCTCTCTCTCTCTTCCTTCTCTCTTCTTTCTTTTTTGTTTCCTGGTCTCCATGCCTCCTGTACCTTCTCTCCACTTTCTCCTCCTGTGTCAACAGAGTTAAACCTCCCCCCCCAGCTGCTGATACACCCGTGTGGCTGAGGATGTCCTGGCAGGTCTGATCAGAAAGAGCTTTTGGCTGCATTAACACCCTGTCTTTCAAGCCATGTTAATGATGGTCTCTATACTCTCACTTTTCTGTTAAACATTTTGGGAATTGCTGCCTTTTCCCTGGATTCCTGAGCCAGGGTTTTTTCAGGTTTCCCTCTCTGTGTCTTTCGGAGTTGTGCAGAGCCATTTCTGCGTTGTGCTGGGTGTAATAAAAACATAAGCAGCACAGAGGCTCCTCTTCTTGCACCAGGAAGAGCCAGCAGCAGGTTCCTGAGCCCCACAGTGTCTCTTCCTGGAGAAGCACACACAGACTTTTCCAGGAAACTTGTCATGGGTTTATTTTTCAGTGATATTTCCTCCTCTCCCAAGACTACAGCCACAATACTCCAGAGCCAGGCCGAGAGTGCAGCACTGGGGATTGGAGACAGAAAAAAATGGAGAGAAAAGTGGAGCACTCTGATACCTGAATGCTCTGTGGGGGTCCCCCACCTAGTCTAACAGAGTTCCCTTCCTGCTTCCCTCCCTCCTAGCTATCACGCACCTATGTCAGCTGGGACTCCTGGTGCAAACCTCCATCACTCACTGTTATTTGCAATGACATGAAGCTGAATAACTAAAAACTATTATTAGGTTATTTTTACTCCTCTTGTAAATTAGAACAAGGAAAGAAAATAATTTGCTCATGTTCACTGCCAAGCTGGAGTGGACTGTTTATTTCAGGTAATTTCGTAACTCGATTTGAAAACTATCAATTAATAATCTTAGTCAGATTTATCCCCTAGCTCAATGTTGAGCTTGTCAGATATGGGCAATGCTGATTAAGGATATGGCTTAGAGAAACCCTCTTTTACAGGAAAAATTAGGCTGAAAACTCTAACTTACTCACTGTCATAACCTCAGGTACCTGTACTAAAGTACCTGATATTTAAAACCTTCAATGTCTTGGTTTAATATGTGAATGCTGTCTTCCCTGACACCCCATTTGAGTTAAAAGCCCTGCTCCCTCTTCAGACTTCACCCTTAAGACCAATGCTTACAGCAGCAGGTCCACCTTTCCCCTTTCTAAGTGCTAAGCCATCTGCAGTCCATATCCTTTCCCCCAAATCAGTCCACAAAAGGCTGCTCCATCTCTCAGGGACAACTGCAGTGTTTGGAAAGTCAGTCAGCTCCTGTGTTCCTCCAACATCCATTTAAATCCATGTTCGCAAGCTGTGTCTGTACTAAGATCTGTTCTGTATCATTGACATTGGTGAGACCTGATCAGACTCAGCACTTGCACAGGAATTCAAGGCTGAGATCTTGCCTTTGCTGCAAAGAGGTCTGAGTTAACAGGGAAGGGACAAGGACCACGCATGGCTCAGGCTCCATGCAGCAGTGTTGTACATGGAAGTATTATTCACAAACATCTACCTGAAGTATCTAATCTAGACTTTTGTGCTGTGTTCATTGCCACGGCATCTGAGCATCCTATGAATGCAGTTCAGTACAAATCACTTGATATAAAGAACACTTTGTATGTTAGTACTTTTGTTATCTTATACACCGCTTAGTCAAAGAAAACTTTAAGGAGAAGGTTCTTTTAGTGGTGGTATGGTGATCAGTTCTCTGCCTTTTTAATTATTGCAGGCTTCCTCATCTTAGGTAAAGACTGTACTGCCAGTTTTAAAGGAGCTGCTGCATTTTGAGGTACTCAGGCTGGTTTTGTGCAGCTCAACATCATAACCCCTTTTGTCTCTACTGAGGAGGAGCAGATATTTGAGAGACAGAAGGTCTAAAACCCAGAGAGAAAATTTAACATATTTAATGGACTGCAGATTATTTTGGTGAGGTCACTGACGACATTAGGATGGCAATTGGTGGTTATTTTCCCTTTTAATGCACCTTCATTTCTTTAAAATAGAAGAGTATTTCTAGACATAAAAGAATACTACAACTAGGAGCAAGAACCAGTAAGCATTTCACAAAATTAGTTTTGAGAATATCAGCATCAAAACCCACAACCATCTGGAAAGTAATAGAAATTAATTACTACAAAATGAGTGAAGCTTTGATTACACCGCCATTCATCCCCTTTCATCAGCACAAATATAAATGTGAAGAAGATTTACTTTGTCATTCCAGTAACATGCACTCTGGGTCAGTTATCTTGTTTTTCCTGTGGAAAGCCTACCCTGCCCCTCAAAAATACTTACAGAGGTTTATTCTGGTGAGCTAGTCCATGTAAGTGCTGGAAGCACAGGGTCCATATTTATTCCCTGCTTAACCAGTAACTTAACAGATAGTCCAGGATGGACTATCAATCAGCTCCAAAGGAAGCTGATCAAGATCTTGCTAAGGTAACATGTCTCCTTTACAGGAGCAAGCAAAATAATTCACTAGTTGTAATTTCTAAGTTGTTGTCCAAGTTTACAATGTTGCTTTGCCTCAATGTATTTGTGTTTTCACAGACTCCTAAGAGTCAAGAAATTACAAGAAAATTTCAGCTTTTATTAGAACGTGTCTCCACTACCACTGCTGCTGCTAAAGTTTTGACAGCACCAACTGGAGCCATTCAAATGCTCTAAAGAAAAGAAGCTTAATGCATTATTTAAAGCCTTCCAGAATTTTCAACCTAATATATTTATTTTTTATGGACTTAATTCAAAAACTTTGGGCTCCTGGGCTTTTGCAGTGAGAATTTTGTATTTTGATAATTAAAACATTAGCGCTCTGCGGCTAGAAGATGTGTTCAGCAGACTTTGAATGATATTATTTACATATGATTTGGCTTTGATAATCTTACCTTTTTGAGTAATATTTTACTCACAAGTAGTTCCATTGGCTTCTGTGAGTATTATTCAATATGATAATATGAGGAGAGGTAGCAAATCTGCCCTTATGTTAATGTAAGATGTGCATAGTTACTGAAGGTGTATTCACGATTTATGTTTAGAAAATAGTGTTTTCTTCTGTTTTATAAGCCCACCTCTGAAGCCCCCATGAAAGCACCTTGGTATTTCTGCTGCAGAGATTCAAAGTTAAAGGGGTTACTGAAATGTTTCTCTATCATTAGTTTTCCTAGAGTTAGATTTATGTTAGGGGATGTGTGAAGCATAATCAAACCCTTAACACCTGTTACCTTCCCTTTCTCCTTTCTTTTGCATTGTTTCCATCAGGGTTTTAGTACTTGCTTTTCTAATGGTTATTAACCCCTGGAGGAGCCTCAGTTTGAAGCTGGGTTTTTTTGATGGTTGTTAGAGATGTTTTCAGGGAAATGATGTTTATTTTCAACAAATCTAAGAACATATTGCAATGCCCTGAGCAATGTTTAACTTTGCTTTTCAGTGTAGGTTTTGTTAGCAGTCTGAAGATGAAAGACAGTGCTGTGGCATGAGGAAAGGGACCAGGAGCACTGCACTCCAGTCCTACCCCCACTTCATCAGAAGACAGTGGCTTTTAGCATGCTAAAGCCTGGTGACTTCTCCAGCCCATGTGAAGACCTCCTCCAGCTGATTCTCCTGCAGGCTGCTGGGGAGAGGCAGTGGCACCATCCTGTGCCAGTGGCTTTGCTCAGCCTCAACCCTGGACAGCAAACAACACTTTCCCTCCAGGGCCTCCAAACCACCTAGTTCAGTCCAAAGTACCTCCTTGTCTCTTTAACTGGTTCCCACTTAACAAACATGCCTATGTTCTGGCTCATTCCCCACCTCTGCCTTGCAAACGAAACCTGGGGCAGGTGGCTGTAAGACAGATTTGCTCACCTCTACCATGCCAGAGCAGCAGCACTGATAGAGGCTTCCACCATCTCAGGTGGCTGAAATACTCTTTTGAGTCTTCTGGGTTGGGTTGTGAAGAGCCTGGGGAGTGAGACTGGCATTTTCAGAAATCCATACTGACCTGTAGATGGGATGCTTGGCTTCACACAAGGATGAAGGCAGAGATGTGTTGCTAAATAGAGGCTATTTTCCAACAGAATGAGATACTTTTTCCAGTAAAATAGGGTGTATATTGGAAGATACTATGCAAGGATGTAAAATGAGAAAGAGGCCAGGGTACATTCTTAAACCACGGACCTACCCCAAGCAACCCAAAGCCGGGATAGCCATGAGATATCCCAGCTGTGAATATGAAGTCTGAGGAAACAGGAGGGCACTCTGGGCTCATTTTTCCATCCGAGCCGTTTGGGTCACCAAGGGGGAAGCAGAGGACTGATGGGACTTCAGTGATTTAAACCAAAGAGGTACAAGTGACACCTTCTGCTAGAAGCCTGGGCAGGTAGAGCACAACCTTCCTGCCTGCTGTAGGAGCAAGGGTACCATGGGGTCACAGCAAGCCCTGGCTTGGGAATATCACCCGTTTAGACCCTCCTGAGGCTGCCCACATGAGGGATCTTTTGACTCCATCCCTCCACCCTGATTTTCCATGCCCACATTTTCTGCAGGCGTTTTGTGGCTCTGTCTGCCCTGCAGGTTATTAATTCATTAGAGGAGGCACTAACGGCAGTTGGTGCTGAAGATCTGGCATCTCCACTGTAGCTGTTTAGGGAAATTTCCTTGGATTAGCTCTTCTCTGGTGCCATGGACTGAGGACTCATTAGCAGGTGGAGGGTGCTGGAAGGGGGATCTCATACCACATCACCCTCCCATCCTATTTCATCCACAAGGGCACCAGGTTGTGTCTCCTACGACCCTGCCCAACACAAAGGGCAGCAATGGAGGTGGATCAGGACCTTCACATGCAGAGTGCACTCTGGATCCAAAGCCCCTGTTCAATGTAGACAGAGTCATTAGTTGCTGAGTTCAGCCTGTGCCGGGGCTGTAAGTCTGTGCTGGCGCACATATTTTAGAAGGTCTAAGCGGAAAAGACCATTCCTCAGGTAAGCAGTTTTAACACTGTGGCTGTAAATCAGGTTTTCTCATGCTGTAGGAACTTCTATCATTTTGAAGTATTTTCTTTCCATGGAGAATTAACGTTGTAATTTTAAGATGCTGTTTTGTAATTTTGTTGCCTTTTTTTCCCTACTAGCCCTACACGTCATCAGCAATAGCTGACAGCAAGTGCTGCTCGCAGCGTACACACACCTACTGCTGGCAGCACACCGTGACTGACAACGGAGCCAGTGATTCCTATCTTATATTTGAAAATCATTAAGGTCATTAGGAACTTCATGGCACATGAAATATTTCACACTTCTGGCAGCGTGAAGATTCTCAGCCGTGCGCGAATGAAGGAATTTTCCATCAATTTGGCATTCACTCAGTAGCTACGTAGCAAATGTACTTAACATTTCAAAAATCAAAATGAAAATAGATTTCAACAATTTTTCATGATATAATGTGATAATAGGACAGTAATATAAAGTGAAAATCCAGAAATTAACATGAGAAAATACATTTCAGACGTTTGTAAAACTATTTCAGAATACATTGCTATAGGAATTTCTGTGAGCAACTACTTTTCTACAAAACCCCCAAACATTTCCATCAAAACAGCTTTTTTCCACCGAGAAGCTCTTTTAGAAATGTCTCACCTATTCTACTAATTATCCTCCCTTATATTAATACTTATATTTAATCAAATTAATTACTTTAATTTTTAATTAGTCAGCTTGACCTTCCAGTGCTGAGTCCTGTTATGCCTTTGTCTAAAAATTAAAGAACCTTCCACCCTCCAAAAGCATCTCTCCTAACTGCTTACAGAGGGTGACTACGCCTCCTCCTAATTTTCTCCCTAATAAGCTGCAAAGACTGAGCTTGTTCATTCTCATTGTACAGCAGGTTTTCCAGCTCATGGGCTGTTCCTGAAGCTCTTTGAATAGTTTCCACTTGTTTGGTGTTATTTTTGGAAAGGCAGACACCAGGAATGGATGCAACATGAATTATTATGATCTTGGGATGCCAAGACCATCTCATCCTGTTAGGTGATACTTTCTTGCTGATGCATCTAAAAATTGCATAACTCCAATAGAGCAGATTACATCAAAAATAGACGCTTAGTTTTTATTATGTGCTACATCTCCTCCATCCTCCTCAGAGCCACTGCTTCCCATGACAGCATCCTATGACCTTCATTTTCTGTTCTGAGATATATGATCTTGCATTTGGCTATATTAAAATCACATACTGTTTAAATGAGCAGAGCCTGCCAAGTGATCCAGATTGCTCAGCATCTGACCCACTCTTATCATTATTTATCACTCCACCAATTTTTATGTCACGTAGAAATCATTACCAGCATCGATTTCGTATTTTCTTCCGAGTTGCCACAAAGATACTACACAGCATGGACCGAGAACTGATTTCTAGGCAACCCATCTTTGAATCTTCTTTGCCAACAGAAGATTCCCAGCTGAATTTTTCAGAATCACTAATTAGTCTGCTTTTAATTCATTTAATGTGTGCAATTCCGATTTCACCTCCAGCTAATTTTTTACCTAGAAAGTCGCCGGGCGCCAAGCGGAACGCTAACCCGACACCTAAAAGTGCCCTCATGACAGCTCCCTCCGCTCCGCTTTGTTCGTCCCCCTCCTGAAAAACGCTTTGCGCTCCAAACCATGCTCTCCTTTGGGCATGTATCCCTCGGGGTTATTGGTACTGTGGATTCGGGCACCTTCACTCCAGGCCGTGCTCAGCAGCACCGCAGCAGCCTAGAACTGGTTCGGCTCCACCGGGGGGCTGCCCCGCGGGAAGGCGCTCGCCCGGGGCACCGTGCCCTGGGGAAACCGGGGTCCCCGTGCCCGGAGCCCTCCTCGGCAGACGAGGAGGCGGCCTCGGCCGCCTGTAATTAGCGGCATTAGCGGAAGGGAAGTTGCCTGCTCCGATCTCCCACCCCGAGGCCACAAGGTCCCCAGTGCTTCCCTCCCTTCCCTCACTGCTCCATTGCACGCCGGTCGTGACGAGCAGCCACCCCCTATCCCCTTCTCTCCCCTTCCCTCCCCGCCAGCCGGAGGAGGCCGCCGTTTGTATTTACCAGCAAATGATTAATTGTTGCTCGGCGCTGGCTGCTAATGCTGCTAATCCGGGCGGCTGCGTGTTCGGCCGCTCGCTCCGTGCCAGGCCCCGCGGGAGGGGGGCGCGCAGCGGCGGGGCCGGGGGCTCGGGCCGGGGGCTCGGGCCGGGCTGCGCCCCCCGCCTGTAATTACTCTCCAGACAAATCTCTGCAAAGCGAGGAGCGGGGAAATCTCTGCCCATATTGCAAGGGGCTCCTGCCCCCACGAGCGGGATAATTTTGAGACTCAAATCCCAGCAAAGACCTGCTACAAATTGCTGCAAATTAAGCTGATTTTGCCCCGAATGAGGGATTTTCTGCCGCAGATCAGCCCTTCCCGGAGCTGATGAGGTGGGGATTAGAGAAGGGACTGAAATCAAAGGGACAGGATGGTGCGAGAGGGGGGAGCCCGAGAGGAGAGCCCAGCAGTGAAAGTCCTGGAGCATTAACACTTATTGATTTCTACTTTGCTGACATTTTATTCTATTACCAAGTTTCCGATTAGCCTAAACTAGGATCTATGACAGCCAAGGCAGGGTGCGGGGCCCCGAGGGACGCCTGCTCTTTGGGTTTGCAACCGCCCAGCCCCGCAAGCATCTGCTCTGAACAAACACCAACTTCTGGGGGCTGCTTGGCTCCTGGCCCTGGGAGGGCTATGATGGGAGCTGCTGGGCTTGTGGCCCTGGGAGGGCTGAGAGCTCCTGCTGCTGACCAGAGATGCTGGTGATTTGGAGAGGAGGAAAGGAGCTCTTTCCAAATTCTAGCTCCTTATGCACCCGTCAATCTTTAACATTACCTGTGGTGGGGGTAGCCAGTTCACCCCCTTTTCAACACCCATTTCCCTGTCCCTTCTTCTGCACTCCCTCTGGAGCCTCATTTCCATCTGTTTAAACAGCAGAAGCAATGTAT
Organism: Psittacus erithacus; assembly: GCA_009867235.2. NCBI lineage: Eukaryota > Metazoa > Chordata > Aves > Psittaciformes > Psittacidae > Psittacus > Psittacus erithacus. Next base: position 67,840 of record WYDI02001356.1, read on the forward strand.
GTTGCAGGTATTTCAAATTGCACCGTTAAAGATTTTATGTTGCGGATGTTAAAATTAAAAAGATATATGTGCAAATAGTCACTATGAATTTAATCAATTTGATTTAATACTAATAGGAAGCAGCAAATGGAATTTATGACTCAAAAAGAAGTGAATTTTTTAAAATAAAGTACTTTGTGCAAAACAGGAAAAAAAATCCCAATCTGAAGAGTTTATTAGAGTCTAATCCCCCAACAACAACCAAACCCAGGGCTGCCCACCCAATAATCCTGGCTGCCATTAAAATATTAAAGATAAATCTAATCGTCTCTTTATCCAAAATAAGCGACTTTTATGTGGAGAGAAAATGTCTAACCCTTTGGGAAGAGAATTACTCCTAATGCATCAAATGGATTTCAGTCAGAATGGCAAAACTAGGTTTAAAAGCAAATGAGATGGTAATAGAGATAAAGGCCAGTATAACAAATTAAAAACACTCATTTACACAAATTAAAATCCCTCCTAAAAGGGTTCTGAGTAAGGAGGCCACTGGATGGTCTTGGTCCTTCTTGGTACGCAGGGGCTTACACAGCCTCTCTGAACACCAGTGAAGGCAGGATGTGGTGCTGAGTACCTGCAGGGAAGAAGTTTTGCTCCTGATCAGCTCCCTCCCCGAGGTGTTTTTTCCCATGTCCTGCCATGGCACTGTACCGCATCCCCAAACCCATGAGCATCTGAGGTTATACCAGCCTGCATCTGAATAATTGCCTCTGGCTCCAGCATCCCTGCTCCAGCTGGTGCCATGTGCCCGTGGTGTCTCTATTCCATCCAGACTCTTTAGTTGGGATTCTGGATTCCCCTGTGCTCCAGGATTTGTAACACACTGGGGCAGCTCCCAGTGTAACCCTGAGCTCATGCTGGACATGGCACGATGCCCATTTTGGGACTTGGACAAGGTCCATCTATGGGAGCACCTTATTGAGAGGGACGGTCCCCAAGGAGCTCACCCAGCTGCCCCCTCTGGGCAAAATCACCTCTGGGACTTGGAAGCCCAGTGTGCTGCACACTGAAGGAGGAGCTGCACCCAGGGTGGTTACGCTGTGCACAGAGACCCAAACCACAAGTCTAGAAGTGTTTCCCCTCCTTCCCTGCTGCCTGAGCAGCTCAAAACGAGTGGGACAAGGCAATGAGGAAACCATCCCCACTGCTGGGGCACGCTGCTGTCCAAGGACTGCTGTCTGGATAGACCTAATGTCCTGGCCACAGTGCCCCTTCCCATGGCTTCACACCCAGCACATGGGAAAGCAGCTTCCAGGCATGACACACACTCTGGACCCACAAGAGGAGCAGGACCCAATGGTGGGGTCACGGGTGCTGGTAAGGGCAGCACCCTGCCTCCTCACAGGTGCTCCTTATGGGCCTTACCACAGGATATAGTGAGGAAGGTTGCAGCTGGTCCTGCCACCTTGTTAGATCATTGTGAGATTGTCTGTGCACCCCAGCTTTGGAAACACCAACCCCTTTGTGGGTGCGCTGGAGGAAAAATCCCACTGAGTACTTCTTCCCAGTGCTACAGCCACAAGTTAAATCCAGCCCCCGGCAAGCTTCTAGGCAAGAAGCTGTTTTCAGTGGGTTGTAGCCAATCATATGTGCAAGAACTAGGAAGATGCTGAGTTTCTTCACAACCAACTTTATGAAATATATCTGGTAAATCCATAAGATCAAGCCGTTACCTGCTCAGACTTCTCCTTCCAGTATGAAGGGCAATCTTGTTTCCAAACTGAGAGACAGTGAAATTTGAACTGTGCCCTGTAGCAGTGCGACATGAATAAGAGCAGCTTTTTACTGCACTGGAGGGTCAGGCTGCTTAGATTCCCTGGCATCATTTTATGTTAACTTCATAATTTTCATATTATTGACACAGTTTTAATGCTTGGGGTCTGGAGAACATGGCTGTTTCCTCTGGGGAAAAAACAAGGACACTCATCTTCCCAAACTGGGTCATTGGGCCTCACCCTTGGCAGAAAGCCTTTGTCTTCTGAATGGCAGTGGAATAAGTGATGTTCTTGACATCTTGACTTCTTATACATAGCCACATAGCAATTACAGCTCTTAAGGACCTCACCAAGCACTCTAGACCTTCCCCAGCTGTATGTGGAATTCACTATACACAAACCAATCATGTGAGAGGTTTGTGTAACCTGTTCTTAATGTCCTTAACCTACCCAATGAAGTATCTCCAAGATTAGTGTCCTATCCTAATACCTGTCCTAACACTTACTGTTAGAGAGTTTCTTCTACTGTCTTGCTATAGACTAAGACATCTCCCAGAACTGCCCACTCTACTATCTTCAGTCAATATAGGAGACGGTTTTGGAAGCTCACCACTGAGCTTCCAAATTTTAAATGTATTTGAAGACTTGATGGTACAAAACTAGATCTCCCTGGATTTCCCTCCAAACACACACACTTTCCTTTAAACAAGGCAGACTACTCTGTCACTTGATGATGGAAAGGACATCAAATTAATTTTGCAAACCAAGAGAAGGGAACACTTAACATAGTTAAAGGACAATGCATCAGAGAAAACCCTTTGGCATAGTGGTGCTTTTGGCATTTACCTGTGGTGCTTATATGCCAAAATATTATTTACAGCTAAGCAGGACAGCCTCACCCAAAAATCAGTATTAGTTAAGTGGCTAATGAGGTAGCCAGCAGTCACAGTGAATCAAGCAAATATATGTGTACATTCATGGCAACTTCGTGTAGGATGTCCATCATTACTTTCCTATGCTCCATTTTGGCCCTTCAGTAGGAGGAGGACATTATGCAGGGGTTAGGAGGTGCAGCTTGAAGCTACCAGGGTAATTCAGGGCAGGCAGAAACAGAGAGATCTGCTCAGGTCTGCAGTAACTCAGCCAGCAGTTGCCAGCTGAGAGCATTTAGCAATGGGCATGACAGGTGCCATAATCCGCTTGTCATCACGCACTTTGTATCTCCAGTGATTATTTAGAAATCAATACACTGACATGTACAGAAAATGATACATTCAGTAGGACGCTGGAATAGACATCAGGAGCTTCTTATGTGTGAGTGAAGGCTTTTTGTTAGATAGAATATATCTAACAGAAAACGTGAGCTCTGTGGAGTCCAAGATTTCAGAGCCTGAAGGGAACATCGCAACCTTCTGGCCTCAGCTTCAACATACAATAGGCTACAAAACTTCACCAAATAATTTCTGCACCAGGCCAATAGCTTCTGGATGAGTTATAGATTATCTCTTAGAAACACTTTCAGCCTTGATTTGAAGACTTTATGTTACAGAGAGAATCTACAACATCTGTGGGTAGGTAGCCCTGTTCACTCTTTGTGTCTCAGCAGCTTTTATTACTAGATCAAGTGTTTGTTCTTGTTACATTAGCATTATCATGTCCTATATCCATCTACAGCACAACAAATGGTGGAAGGATAATGTGAAAATGCCTGGTGTCTGTGACTTCAGCACATCACCAGTGCTCCCCAAAGTTAAAGAACAGAGCTAAAATGAAAATGTATGGGGAGAGACTTATATTCAAAGTGTTTTAACCCATATAGGAAAGGAGATGAGCAGGAGCTGCACGGCCACTTCCACTGGGAGAATGGGCGGCAGACCAAGGCAGGGGAGGCTGTACTGGAAAGACCCAAAGGCCACTGCGGAGGGGAGATGAAAGAGCACAGAGAGATCACATCAGTGACCTGTTGGTGTGAATTCACTGAAGTTTGTCTAGACACAGGGCAAGGCAGCTTTGAACTGGGTACTGAAACAGACGACACATAACACACTTGTGTGACAGAAATGGAGAAGCGACAGTTCTTTGCAGACTGAGGGGTGATGACAAACATTGTTTCTACTGGGATTCAGCATGTCCATGGACACAGAAGGAGGCTGAGAGAAAGTCAAGACTGGATGCAGAACCAAGTCAGCCCAAAATGTATGCCCTGGATGAAAGACAGCTTTGCAAACAAAAAAGGAAAAAGTGGGAAAGCTCAGCATCAAGGATAGTGCAGCAGAACAATGGAAGGAGGCAAATGATGAGTTGGATACGAAAAATGTGAGAGGACCTGAGGTTGCTGATGTTCCCCTCCCCAGGAGACCATCTGAGCCATTTAGCAAATGAAAGCTCAAATAAAGCCAGAACTTCTTTTAGTCAAGACAGTTTGAAAATATTGCCAGAGATGAGCCACAGTGGTATTGAAATAAGTATTGAAATGTAAGTTCAGTTTCCTAATCACAGTTGCTTGCAGAGAGGTGAAGAGGAACAAGAGAAGTCATAGTGAAAAGCAGACAGCCAAGCACTGCATTTTGCAGCTCAGAGGGCAGAGACTCACAAAGAACTTGTCAGATGGGTCAGAGCTGTCCTCACAGTGTTGGAGGCAAGGTCAGGAGAATGGAAGGCTCTCCAGCACCCACAGGAGAAATGGAGGTGAGGGTAGGCAAGGTACCATTGGGTGACATTCCACTGCAAAGCCAGCAAGACACCCAGTGGGCAGGTGATGAAGTGTTTGGAGCGAAACAATGAAAACCCCAAGAAACTCCAGTAGGTTTCAGCAAGACCCTATGTCTATACCTGTATGGCTTGACGGTGCTCAGAGCATAACTTTGTATGAACTACAGGGCTTACTTCAAATCACCAGTGGACCTCAGGCTGATAAGCTGTGATGGGCTTTTCAGGTTGGGCTCCGTAGCAGTACTGCTTGAGGTATTAAATGTTATCATACTCAGATAGCCCACACCCCTTGTACCTGTCCTTGAGTAGAGATGCAGAGCAAGGACTGAAGGGAAAAGGGGAGGAAGCATGGTGCGCAAAAAGCAATGAGTACATGGGCTTCAGTTGAGAAGCAGCCCCTTATGCCTCCTGTGTGAGCCCTGGGCAGTTCTTTAGGCAGCACCACAGCGTGTACCTCCTTACACAGATGCTGGTAACAAACAGAGGTAGTTGAAATGTTTCAGAGGGCTTCAGACCTGGTGGCCTTGGTTCTGCAGCAGGCTGCACGCAGCTTGGGACCATGTAACCCAGATAATGCAGTACTGCATTGAAGATGTGTGGAGAGGAGCTGTTTCTGGAGAAATTTTAATCAGTTCCTGGAGAACTTGAGAATTACAGTAATTATAATAAAGTTCTGAGTAATTTATTGGTAACCTGATAGCATGAATTTTTATCCAAACTGACCCAGTCATGCTGGGGCAGGGCTGCTGTAATGCCAGATTGAATGCTGGGAAAGGAAATGGTGTACCATACCTGAGGAGCCCCAGTGGGGTGGAACAGAGGGCAACTCGTGCATTAGCAAAAGCAGATGAGTCACCAGCAAGGTCTGAGGCGGTAGGATGGCTTGTGGTGTCCCTGACAGGGCACAGCCTTCCAACCTTCCAGGAGTCCAGCTGACTGCTCAAGGTCAGCTCACTGCTACAGCCTGTCACTAGGAAAGACCTGGAGGGATCCTCAGCAGAGTTTCCGCCCTCCTTTGCTTAGCAGCTGCTTTTAAGCTGAGGATCTCATTCCTGGCTCCTGCCTGTGCTACACTGCAGCTGTGCCTATACCTGGATGTGCCACCCACTCACATGGACCCCCAGCCAGGGACTTGACTTCCCGGCTTGAATTGGGATCTGCCTCATCCCCATCGACCTGTATGCTGATCTGGACTGGTGACTGAGCCTGGTGCCCGGACTGGTGACTACTGCCCACAAACTACTCTGCGCCCCTTGCTCAGGAATAGTGGGATGAGATCCCTGGGGGGAACCCTGTCCCCATGGCTGTGTTATCACACTTTGCTTCCAGCTTCCTGTCCCTTAGGGAGCAGTCAGCCCACACAGAACCCTGGAAGTCTTCGTTCACCTCCTACGAGCAATTTCCATTGCTGTGGAGACACAAATTGCTTTATAGCCGTGGCTGAGAATATCTGAAACACCGAGTTGGTACAACACCGAGCTAGCCTCACTGCTGCCGGTGCCAACTTTTTGGCATCCCTAATCGCGGCTGGCCCCTGTGATTGGCTGCACAGCTCTGACCCCACTCGGGCTCCCGGCTGTGTGGATCTCCCATAGCTCTGAGAGAAGACGGTCTCAGCTATACTGCCGTCATGCACATGCCCTCAGTGTGCTCAGCGAAGGTGTCATATTTGGCATCTGCAGCAGCCCTGATTCTTTGGCAGGCCAAGATTCTAAACCAGGATTCCCAAAGTACACAGGACACGGCCTGTGGGCAGTCCAAAACACCTGTGGCCATCCTGGACAGATCCCATCAATTTTAGAGGCCGTTCCCAGCTCTCAGTGTGCCATCACACACCGGGCACTGCAGTGCCTCCTCCAGAGACCAGGAGAGCCTCCCTTCACAGGAAGGTGGGAGCAGTTTGGCCTGATGGACCATCCCAGAGGCCTGTAAAACTGAGTAGAAATGGGGCGCTGCTTCCCCTTAAAGCTGAGGTGGAAGGTGGGCTTTTTGTGCTTATCGGGAGCTGCAAACCCAGCCCCAGATTGCTGTCCCAGTGATTAATCAGACCCTGTGAGCAGACTTTAGGAGCCAGGCTGTGTTTCCTAAACCACTATCAAGGTAAGTGCTGTGGTAGGACTGCTGCCCAGGTTGAGTAGGAGAGGGGATGCCTTAGGCTTTTTCTTAGTTTTGGTTGAGGTAGGGCTGGCAGGGTCAAGGTGTGTTGTGTCTTGCCAAAGGGCTGTGAAAGACACTCTCATTTACAGAAGAACCATGTGGCTCAGAAACCATGGTCATGGGCAGGAGTGTATAGAGAGTCCAAGCAACTATGTCACCACCTCTGATGGTGTGAAGCCGGATGTTCCTTCAACACACAGTGCTTCCAGGTCTACATTTTCAAGGAACGCTGCTCAGTTTTAATCCTTAAATTTCCTTTGTGCACCCCGTCCACGTATTTATCTCAGGGAATGTCTTTATCTCATAGCAGCCTTCCAGTATCTGAATGGGGGCTATAGGGATGCTGGGGATGGACTATTCATTAGTGACTGTAGTGATAGGACAAGGGGTAATGGGTTAAAACTTAAACAGGGGAAGTTTAGATTGGATATAAGGAAGAAGTTCTTTACTGTGAGGGTGGTGAGGCACTGGAATGGGTTGCCCAAGGAAGCTGTGAATGCTCCATCCCTGATGGCGTTCAAGGCCAGGTTGGACAGAGCCTTGGGTGACATGGTTTAGTGTGAGGTGCACCTGCCCATGTCAGGAGGGCTGGAACTAGATGATCTTAAGGTCCTTTCCAGCCCTAACTATTCTATGATTCTGTGATTCTATGAACAAGAAAGCCGGGGATGCCAGCGCTTCCCTACACGGCTTCTTTGCCCATCTCTCATCTGGGCCGGTGCCCTGAGTCTTGTGCGGCCGTGCGTAAGAAAGCCATGCTTAAGAAAGCCGCGGGTGCCTCGGATCCCCTAACTCCACCTCCCCCCGCACGCTGGAGGCCAAGCGGGGCCGGGACCTGCCCCTCTGGGGCGGCCCTTCTCGGCGCAGGAACGGGCGGCAGCCCCAACCCTCTGATGGGCACAGGCACCGGCCTCAGCTCACCGAGCAGCGGCCCCGCCGCCGCCGCTGGTGCCGACTTTTTGGCACCCCTAATCGCGGCTGGCCTCTGTGATTGGCTGCGCGGCTCTGACCCCGCTCGGGCTCCCGGCTGGGCGGATAAAAGGGGCCTGAGCCGGGGGCTCCCAGGCATTCCCGGAACGGGCACCAGGGACCGCCGGCCGCAGCATGACGGGCAAAGCGGGCGCGGCTCTGGTCCCCAGCCTGCCCGGTAAGCCCAAGCTCGACGGCGCGGCCGCCGCTCCACCACCACCTCCGCCGCCCCCTGCGGCGGGGTCCAAGCCTAGCTCCGGGCCCCCCCCTCCCCGCTGCACCGGCTTCGGCATCCAGGAGATCCTGGGCTTGAACAAGGAGCCGCCGTCGCACCCTCGGGCCGCCCTGGACTCGCTGCCCGCCGGGCACCTGCTGGCGGCCCGGTCCGTGCTCAGCCCTGCCGGGGTGGGCGGTGTAGGCATGGGGCTGCTGGGGGCCGGCGGCATCCCCGGCTTCTACACCCAGCCGACTTTCCTGGAGGTGCTCTCCGACCCCCAGAGCGTCCACCTGCAGCCCCTGGCCCGGGCTCCAGGGCAGCTGGACAGCAGCCAGACGGCCAGCTCAGGTAGGCACGTCCCCGCTCCCCGGGAACCCGCCGAGCCCCGCCAGCACCGCCAAACGCTCCCGGCAGCCTCCGGCACCCGGTGCCCAACAGGGAGGCCCCATGCCCGCCTGTGAGAAGGAGATTTCGTTTCGGTCTCAAGGAGGAGAAGGGCGGGCGGGTGGAACCGTATTCCCTAGCCGTCCGGGGCTGCAGCCGCTGTGTGACGGCGTGGCCGTGGGTGCCCGGCCCGCGGATGCGCGGAGCCCGGCGGAACGCTTCTCTCGCGGCCCCAACTCGTTGCCGGGAAATAAGGGGCCGCTCGGCATCTCCTTCCTAGACGGCAGCAGCCGCCTGCAACCCTGCCCGCAGGCCCTGCTCCCAGGCCGCCTTGGGTCCCCGTGGCGTGGCAGGCAGCAGCGTATGGCCCAGGGGACATCCTCAGGTTCCTCCCGCGAGCGGCCGGAGCCTTCCGATGCGGTGCCCAGCCCGGGTGGTTCCCGCCGCCGCCGGCCGCAGCACGGCGCCGAGATAGGGCAGGCGGCGGGGCGCCGCGGGTAGGAACGGGGCGGGAGCCCGGGCCACAGCGGCGGGCATCGAAATGAGGGTCCCGGTTCTGTCACCCGGCTGCTCCTTCGGGGCTTCCTGCCCCTAACACACCCCGGCCGGGTACCCCCGGAGAGCGGGGGAGGGCGGACGGACAGCAGCATGTCCTGGGATATTTTTTTAACTTCCTTTTTTTCCGGTAGCTCCATAAACCTCAATTTCTCCCTTCCCGCTCCGGTGTTTCTGCGGGGCAATCCCGGATCCCCGGGCTGGGGAAGGCGGCCGCGGTGCCCGGCCGCTGAGAGAGAGCCGCAGCTTCCCCCTTTTTCTACGGTTTTATTGAGCTTGCCGGGTCTGCATTTTAGCAGCGAGACAACAGCAGCCCCAGCAAACGACTCCGGGGAAGAGAGGGGAGTGCAAGAGCCCTGTCCCAGCCCGGAGCCTTCTCTGGCGAGGGCGGATCGCCCCGGAGCGGGATCAGCGCCGAAACAGAGAGCAGCGCTGGGGCCGCGGCTGGGGCCTCGGCGGGCTGGAGAGAGCGGCTGGCGGCGGGCCCTGTCCGCGGAATCATCGCAACGAAATCTTCGGTCAGAGCAGCCGGAGGGAGCGGAGCCGCCGGGCCCGACCCTACCCGGGGCCCCGCAGCCCACGGCCGCTGCCTATCTCTTCTCAGATTCCGAGGATGTCTCCTCCAGCGACCGGAAAATGTCCAAATCCTCCCTAAACCAGAGCAAGAAACGAAAGAAGAGGCGGCACAGGTAAGCGAGCGGCCTGTATCCCCCCGGCTCCCGCCGTCCCCGCCAAGACACCGGGTAGTGGTGAGCCCCGCCGCCCCGGCGGGCCTGACGCGTTCCCGCCCCGCTCCGGCCTGGAGCGAAATAGCCCTCCCGCACCTGCTGCCGGAGCGCCCCGGCGCCGCTGCGGTTTCTTCCCCTTGCTCTTTTCTTTTTACTTTCTCCCTGTCCAAAACAGATCGGCTCTGGGCAGGTGCCTTTAGGGAGCGGGGAATCGGCCACAGGTGTCTGTTTAATTTTTCTGTCTGCGGATCCAGGTATACCGAGCCGCAAATGCGAGCAGCTCCGGAGCGTCTGGGCGGCGGGAGGGGTGAATCGTTAAACCTGTCCTTGATCCCCATATAACAACCTTCATATTGTCTGTCAGAGAGAGAGAATGTCTATCAACGATTTAATTATTTTATTACTAATAAATAAATGTTTTACCAAAACATTAAATAGTTGCAAATCAGACGCAGTCTGCAGAGAAGCAGAAGAAGGCTGGAGAACTGGTTAAGGAAACGAAGATCCGCTTTGGATTCCGTTTCCCTTGGGACCAGGCAGAATGATAGACTTTGGCTGACTTCTCCTACAGTTAAAACGGAGTTGGAGTATCTTATACACAGAAACGAAAAATGCCGTGCTGGATTCTGGCACTGCTGTGGACCGAGAGTCAGGACAAAGGAAGGCCAGACACCAGCCACCGAGGGTATTTAGGAATAATTAAATCAATCCTGCCACGGTGCAGGAAGGGTGGATTAAAAGATGCCCCAGTGAAAGCTCAGCAGGATGCAGGGTGGAAGGAAACCGACTGTCCTGGGAGACGTCCTGCTTGTGAGCTACAGAACGCTTGGTCTGCAGGGCTCATCCCAAACCCGGGGTCGCTCCCCAGGCAGATGATCCCAGTTTGGGGCTTCGTTTTCTTCGTAGACCAGACAGGGCTGGGTGAAAAAGCATCAGGGGCTGGTGTAAGGATCACGGTCTGGACTGGAGAGAGGAAGCGAAATCCAGATCTGTTTTCAGTTCTAGACAGAAACAGACCTGCAACATTTAGCTGTAGTTGTATTTCTGTGCTAAATGGTTAAGACCTCTAGTTGTACCAAGAAAGGGCTGGCGACGTGACAGGCCAATAGTCTGAAAACAGCTGCAGGATAGAAACAGCAAAAGGGACAGTGGACTGTGGATCGCAAAAGAGGCAGGGACTGAGATGTTGAAAGGGGGGAAACTTCAGCTTCATCCTGCCACTGGTGAGCCTTTCAGGGCTTCAGCGCTCTTCTCAGAGGAAGGTGAAGGGGAATGCTTGAAATCCAAACAGGATCGAAATTGGAATAATTTTTCCTGTGGTCCCAGAGAAAGAAAATACACTCGTTAATGTGCCTCTGCTGTCTCTGCAGTTCACAGATCTGTTGGAGCTGGAGGAAAACTGAAAACAGAATGGATTTAGGAGTGAATTTAAAGAAGGGTCTGTTGCAGGCAGGTCCCTTGCATTTGCATGCTGCTTTTGTTAGTAATGTAATCGACCCGGTGGAATTCTTTCGATTCTGAATGGCGGGGGTTATTTCTGTTTATGCCCTCTGGAACTGCAGGGCTTTTCTGAAATTCGGATACATTTTAGAAACAATTTTTTTCCCCCTCTTTCCTCCCCCGTTCTGGGAACTACATATTCTTCAGTCGGATAGTCTATTTACATGTCTTCTTTGAACAAAGGCTGCAATTCGTTGTTGTTCAGTTTAGTTTGGTTGGGTTTTGGGTTTTTTTGTTGTTTAATAGTTTGGGTTTTTTGGTTTTGCTTGGTTTCTCCCCCCTCTGCCCCCATTGGACTGTTGTTGGTTCTTGTATCAAAAACTGCGTTTTGTGAACTGGGCGGGGGGGGATGTGTAGGATGGGATTTTTAGCCCCCGGTGGAGTGGAAGTGGCTCGAGACTTCTCATCCATCCCCTGGAGAAGGGTTTTCATCCGCCTCGGCTTTCCAGCTGCTAGGTTTTCAATTTGGTTGTCCTGAGCTGAGAACTGGTGGTGCAGGGGCGGGTTGGGCTGCTGCCCGCCCAGGGCGGTCCAGAAGGATTTCCAGAGGATAATGGGGTAATGCAAACTGGCAGGGAGCAGCTAGTGGGATATCGGTATGGAAGCAACCAGGATAACGGAAGAGGAAGGGAACTGGCACTGGCTCTTGTAGGGAAGGACTGGTGAAAAGCAGCGGGGAGAAGAGTGGATAAGACCTTTGGAGGATTCAGCCGAGGACCAGGGCTCCAGGGGAGGATAATCTGCTCGTGGAGATTGAAGAGGCTAAGGACCAGCAGCTGGGAAGGGCTCTGTGCCTCTCCAGATGGGATGCTGAGATACTGCTTTATCTCAATGTGACTACCAAAGGGTTAAGAAACCTCTGGATACAAGATGGGGGGGAGGGCGGAAGGAGAGGAGGGGAGGTGGTGGTGGTGTTAAGCCAAGCCAGGGGTGGCTGCATGGTTGTAGGGGGGTGAGGGATAGGGACGTCCTCAGGATCCTCACAAGAAGCAGCAGAGTCAGAGATGTTAAAACAGCTGCCATGGGTGCTGGTTGCAGGCGCTGCTGCTGGGAAGGGACTATCTCCAGAGGCAAATCCCTGAAAGGGAAGGTGATTTGTAACTGTTTAAAGTGCTGTCTTCTGTCATTTTCTCTTTCTGCTTTCACCTTGGCACCTGACCTTTTGTGCACAGAAACAGAGGAGAAGGGGGGGGGGAGGGGGAAGCTATGCATTAGCAAGTTACCCAGGTTTCTGTATCTTCTATGTCCATTTCTCTGACTCTTCATCATCTTTGCTGCTGCTGCTGCTTCTTATGTTTTTTGACCAAAGAGTTTTACTCCCCTCAGGACAATCTTCACATCCTACCAACTGGAGGAGCTGGAAAAGGCCTTCAATGAGGCCCACTATCCTGATGTATATGCTAGAGAGATGCTGGCCATGAAAACAGAATTGCCAGAAGACAGGATACAGGTAATCATATTTCTTGGACCCCCTTTTCCTGCTCCTCTCAGCCGTATTCATCCCTCCCTGAAGATAAGGTAGTGACATGAGAAGGCTGACATTGCTCTGAATAAGCCTCCCCAGGCTGTCCACTCCTGTGCTCTTGATGGGTAGGCAGCCAGATCAGCTGTTCTTGGCAGATTTGTATTAGATGTTTGTATGCCAACATGTGCTGTACATGGCATGTTGTATCAGTGACAGTGTGTATGTAACAGGGGGAATGCTGAATCATTGAAGGGGTACTGGCGTGCAAGGAAAGACCGCAGCATTTCGAGGTCTTGGTGGCAGAGGCAAGAAGAGAGCCCCCTGCAGATCAGGTCTGGGTGTGCAGTGTGGGACGGAAAGGGCTCATTTCTCCTCCTTTGGGCAGATGAGGCACGGGGATGATGCAGGCAGCTCATACTGCTGTGGGTAAGATCACAGTGTGGCAGTGACATGGTGAGGTGTTTGGGCCACCCAGTGAGGTGTTTGCACCATCTCTGCACTTTTGCTGCACTTGCCTCCTCAAGTGAAGCTTCCGTGAATGTTTCTGGGGATAAGTTTTTGTTAATGCTTTTTAATGTTTGAAGTTTAATTACATGCCAGTCCTGTCATGCCTCTGTGAGGAGGTAGATTGAGGTGGTGGTATCTCATTGGTGAATCTTCTGATGGTTAAGGAGCAGCCTTAGCCACTGGGCAATCATTACAGCCCCAAAAACTGGAGAAGACTTACAGCTGTTGTGGAAGGCAAGATGTGTTTGGACAGATGTTCACAAGGATGGACTCCAGCAGCTTCTGCTGCCTTCCTCCTCCCCATGCCCTGCTCCCGCCAGCTTGCTGCACAAAGCTCAGGGCTGTAAAGGCCAAGCCTTGAGCACTTTTTGCTGTGCAGACAATGTTTCTTGGCTGGCTGGGGCTTAAACTGGCTTGGACCCCTGTGCAGTGGCAGGGGCTGCCTCCATGGCTGATACATAGCAGCTCCTATGAGAAGAATTGGTCTGAGTACCAGGTGGTGTTAGAGGGTCCAGGTTTCCCTGGTTCCTCCTTCTACTCAGTCTCTCATGCATGCCCAGCACCATCCAATCTGTTCCTTCAGCCTGTGCTCTTTCTTTGCTAAAGAGGTGGCCCCAGGAGGCTGCTCCCTCCTGAGTTTGGAAGCTCTGTGGGCATTCAGCAAGATGATGCTGATGCTAGAAGCTGCTGAAGCATGACCCTGGGTAGGGACAGGGAGATTGTTCTAAAAAAAAGCGCAGCCCTTTTCCCCTCAGTCCGGGGTCCCCCTCACAGCCCACATTGTTGTGCTTAATCGAGTGGCGTTTTTATAAAAGCAAGTTGTGCTTCTCCCATTGCGCTGGCAAGACTCCTGCTGACCTAATAGCTTGTAGATAATCTGCCTGCTGACACGTTTTCCAATGGTCTTCACAAATAATGGCCCATCATCTGAAATCCTACCTGATGTATTAGGATCTTGCAGTGAGCAACATGACCTGATGTTTTGCCTCTAGGGAGGGTAAGCTGGATGGATGGTCACTTCTCCACTTGTAACCCTGTAGGACATTAATTCAAGAGGGGAGAGACCTGTCAGGAGTTTAGTGTTGCCTGCACCCACCATCTGATACTGGACTGAAAAGAAGATCCTTTGATTTCCTATAAAGGACCTTTTCAAGGAAGAGGTTAATCTAGTGGTACAGTATACGTTGAGCTGCAGAGGCACCATTTTTCTGGCCAGAGCCGAGGGCGTTCACTATGAGTGAGGTGGAGGGAGATGTTATGACAAAAAAGCAGAGCTGGACATTGCATGTACTTCTTCAGCATCTGAAGCATCCTTCTAGTGCTGAGACTCAGTGTTTTATCTAATTTGGAAGTGAAACAGTGGCTAATATATCTTAGCTATCACTGACTTTCCACCAGCTTGTCATTCTGTAACTGGCTAATGAATGTCTGTCTACTCTTCTTGTACTGCAGAGTTTCTAAATCTAGGAGTGCTCCTTACTGTGACCTCTCTGCCCTAGAGATCAGGTTAGGCTTGGACAGCAGAAGCACTCTGTGGTGTGGCTGTTTTGAAAATTAGGTGTTGCTAATGACATCTGTATTCCAGAACAAAGTGCTTGTGAGTAATACTTTTGCTCGTCATGAAAGGCTAAATAATGAGAAACAGCAGAACCATTTGTTGTGTGAGAGCATAAGCACCCTGCCAGGGCAAATGAGCATCAGGACCATGTAGGAGTCCCAAGCACCACAGATCTTTTCAATGGGTCAGCATCCAATTGTCCCTTACCACATATTCTATGAATATTCCTTGTCCATACCTTTTTTTCTTTTGTGTGTTACAAGCTATGACAAGATGATTCCCAACCTTGGACATGCTTCTTGATATTTCACCTTGTGTTCCTCATCAACTTTAGCCCCTTTGTATGAGCCTAATTCTTTCCCCCTTGTTATGATGTTCGCACTTTTTAAATAAATCTAAGCTATTTCTTCTCCTGGGTGTTACTTTTGGTTTTCATCATCACTTAAGCAAGCTGTGATTATCTTGTCTTAAATCATTCTTCATAAATCACACACCAGTCTCTTAATCATGCGGTTCTTCTTCTGTGAAGACCATCCTGCCTGTCAGCCTTCCTGGAGATAAGGGACCATATGCCTACAGCTGCACACTGGGTTCAGCAGGTCCTTGCAGAAACAGCCTCAAATTAGCACTGGCCTACTTGCTTCCATATTTATTCTATTTATCTAATTCAATCACTTCAAGCTTTTTTTTAGACAGATTCTTTTTTTTTTTTATCCCGAGGATTTTCCTTTCACTGTTCTGGTTTTATGTCATTTTATTAACTTTGGCTAACAAGCATAATGACATCCCTAACATGTCTGACAATGGCAAGAGGTGGATGTTAGAGTATGAGAGCAGAACAGCTATCTAGGTACTTGAAAAAAACTACATTAATCGATGTATGAAAGAATATTCAGAAGGGTTGAAGTGCTGCTATTAGGATAAACCCAGACCATTCTGTAAAATCTAGGAGAGGTAAGTAGATTTCTGTGGGGAAATACGTCCTTAATAGACAACTTAAAATATTCTAAATGGCCTCAAGCTGACAAATATTTTGACACCTGACTTAGATCAGTGTGCTTTTCATAACAGATACTCTGAAATGTAATGTGTAGATTTTACTTGTTATCTCTATTGAATTTGTTAATATATGACAGTTCTGAACTTTAAATGCCAGTATCTACAATAGTAAAGTTCAGTAGCAGTTTGATTTGGGATTATTGAAATGACCGTGTATGTTTATCATTACAGTACATCTCCTACCAACCAAACAAATCAGTATTTCAAAAAGATAAGATCCTTACTGCCATTGTGGGGACACTAGAGTCGCCTTCTAAGGGAACTAATCAGTCAAAAAAGAGAATAAAAGCGCTAAATAATCATCCATTCTTATTATTAAATGATTGTATGGTAATTATGTGGATGAATAATTTTAGGACAAACAAAACTGCTCACATAAGCAAAAGGAACCCTGAGGAGACACTGGTGCTATGTGTGAGGAGTAGGGATTGTCTGTATCCAGCAAGCTTTGACAGGCAGCCAAGAGGTCAATTTTGGCTAAAGCCAAACCAAAGACAATTAAAACTCTAACTGAAAGTGTATTATTTTAGATGCTTTCAGCATTGCTCTGTAGCCCTTTAGGAGCTGAATGGGGATGGAGGAATTGGGATGGGTGGTCATTGGAAAGAAGCATTTGTACCAACAGTATTTTTCCAGAACAAGAAGCTTACTTTACTTCAGTTTTGCAAAAATGGTCTGTATTTGGAGGTGAACATAATTTGGAGAGGCCTGAGGAACCTGTATTGAACTGATGAGGAGCTCAGAATTGAACCCATAGAGTCCCCTCAAGAAACATGGTAGAAAGTGTGAAAGAAAAAATTTGGTTTATGCTGCTTTAGCAGCCCTGGCTTCTCCCTCATCCACCAGCTTTCGCTGCTTGTTGAACTGTAGCCCTAATCCCATGGTGCAAGTGTGGAATGGGGATGATTGCTCCACGCAGTTGCTGACCTTTCCTGAATCTGTGCCTGGAATGGCCGCCAAGGGATTTCTTAGTGCTGCAGAAAGTACTGGTGATGTTGGCTTTTATACGTTTGTGCTTGTAGCTATTGCACCCAATAAGAGAGAAACTGTCTATTCTTGCTAAAACTTTGGGTGACTCTCTCACTTAGAAGAGAGAAAGGCCAGCATGAGGCACAGTGCCAGTGGGATCCCACCTATATCTCTGTACAGCATGTTCAAGGACATCATGTAGCTTGATGGAAATTACTAGAGTGATTAGGGTGATTGAAGGTAGATTACCAAGGTGACGGGGAAGCTGAAAATGTTGCTGCTGTGTGAGCCAACCATCTGAATTTCTTAATGTTTTTTTAAGAACCCTGCAAAGTGGTTAATTATGAGCAGCTAGTGCTGGCTACCTTTGCCAGTAATTCCTGTGCATTGGGGCAAGCCACAAGACTGTGATACCAGATAAGTGTCATTAACTTCCCCTACGCTTTTAGGAATGTAGGAAGTGTACAAGGGAGAGTAATAAAACTAATCAAACTTACTGGCTTAGTGAGAATATTATTATGAGTGCATCTCATGGAATATGGTGCATCTCTGCCTCCATGTCTTTAATTGGTATGTGAGGGGTTCATCCACTTTGCTGCCTCTTCAATAACACGCTTGTTTAGTTGATCTAAATTGATATTAATTTCCATTTTTCAATTAAGAGTTGTTTAATTTTGCCCTTTCTCTAACGAAATGTTTTCATTACCCTTTATCTATGGCCTGTTTTTAGTCCATGTGCTAGAACTTTATTTACAAGTTAATTACTAGAGCTGCAAACAGAGGGGCTGGGTGACGGGCAAGAGTAGGGGCCCAGGCAAGACTTCCCAAAGGGATTACTGTCTGAAAGCCTTGCAACCTATGTTTTTGGACAGAGGAAGAAAGCATGGCAGGAAACAGGAAGGAAAATGGAGGGCTGGGAACATCTCTTCAGCTCACTGTGAAGTGGGGACTCTCCTGCTTGCTGCTAGACTGACTGTGTGGCTTACTTTCTCAGCTCGTGGGATTTACCCTGCTACAGCTGGGGCTGTAGGTTCAAATTAAAAGATGTTTTTCAGTGCAGAGATGAAGGTACAGAGTTATGAATATTTTGTATGCCCAGGTACAATTTTATTCCTCTATGTTCAGTCCCTGAGCTACTTCAGCCACTGACCAGTTTTCTAAATGGGATAGAAAACCAAATAAAACCAAACTTGCCTGTCCTTGCCTTCTGCTCTGTTCCTAGCATGTATTTATGGCTGTCACAGCATACAAGGCTGTGATTTTCATTTGCTCCTCCACAGTATCAGGAGGGAAATGGGGCTTTGCAGTGACAGCTCCTTCCTTGTTCTCTCCATGGTTTGGAGACACCATCACTGAGGGTCAGACATCTTCAAGTGCTGGGACTCTTAAGCTCCCTGCAAGAGGAAAGACAGGCAGGCAACAAAATGTGTGGTAGCACACTGCTGTGGAACGCGTTGGCAAAGACTTTTCCCATCATGGCTCATCATGGAATGAAGAACAGCTCTACAGGCTTAATGACAGGCTCTGGCAACTTTTTCTGGCATTTATCTCCCTATTTTCTTAACAGTAGGTTAAGGGTAACACTTCTCTGAGTTAGCTCAGGCACTGAGGTTCCTTGATCACTTATGCTTTTCTGGAAATGCTAGCCTAAACCCTTGTGTTGGGAGCACTTGCTTTCACTCCTTCAACTTCCTTTTTATTTCTTCTGATACTGCTGCAGTTTTTCACGACTGATTTTTAGGAAATAGTTAGGCAGCCCATCAGGTTCAATAGTTAATTCCCCTCCAGCCTCAGGGTGCCTGGCAGAGGGACTATTTGATGACTGTGTGCTCAGGTTTTCCTTTAATGACCCTTTACAATAAAGTTTTCCTCCTTTTCTGACTTTAATAGAGATTTTTTTAGCAGTTCAATAACACAGGCACTTTAGAGACACAGTTAATTTACTCTTCCAGTTATTTCTTAATGGATCTATTTTTCTCTATAGTACTTCTCTTTTACCTTGATAGACCTCAACAAGTTCTGATTCTTTGGCAGGACAAACCTCCTCTGCCTTTTCATTGCCATTCTTTGTGAATGCTCTGCTAGCCACATTTTGCATGTGTCTGTGCAGCACTGAGAAGTCTAGTCCTCAACAGACTAGATGATGAACTAGATGAACAGACATACAGATTACCCTGATTTCCGCATGCGTGAGGCTGATGTGTCCTTGTGTGAAGCAGAAAAGAGGAACCAAGTTGGAGAACAAACTTGTTGCAATGTCTTACAGCAAAGGTGGATTCCAGGAACCACTTTATCAGAAACTGTGAGAAAGCATTACATGTTCTTCCGTCTACTCTGAATGGCACTGCCCTGAGAGCAGCAAGAGATGTCCAGTTTAGGACCTGCCTGGTGTGAGAAGCACAGTTTGCTCCCTACCTTCTTTCAGTGGGTTTCTGTTAGGCTTCCTACTGTCTGAGCTAAGGCAGAGCTGAAACTTTGGCTAGTAGTTACTAGAGCTTTTTTGTGGTGGTCAGGGACAGTCCGCTGTTCTGGCCTGCTCTTTAGCTCTGGTGGTCCTCCTCCTTCCACAGATTCAAGTTTTTCTTCACCAGATGAAAGAGGTTGGGTGATTAGATATCTTTTATTGCATGAGGCAAGGAATTGCAAATACTGTTATTACCATTTCTTTTCCTAAGGGAAAATCATAAGGGACTGCAACTGTCTCCTTTTGGTGCTCAGTTCCAGGCTGATGCATGGAAAATTATAACAACATGTCACAATGTTTTACAGTACATAGCAAGTTCCTGTAGATATCTTTCAGCTAATGCTTCAATGAACCGAAAGCTCTCAAGCACTTGTGAGCCTGTGCTGTAGCCTTCAGGAGGGACTTTGCAAGCTGTCCCCATGCACACAGGGATGAGTTTGAGCCTTATCTTGGGAAATGGCAGGTACCAGGTAGTGCTGCAAACTTCATCTCCTGCTGGTGCACAGCCTCTGTCTCC
This sequence comes from Psittacus erithacus, assembly GCA_009867235.2. Lineage (NCBI taxonomy): Eukaryota > Metazoa > Chordata > Aves > Psittaciformes > Psittacidae > Psittacus > Psittacus erithacus. The sequence continues at coordinate 87,355 of WYDI02001356.1, forward strand.
TACATTATTTTCTGGAGAAGGCCAGAGCACACCTTTGCCCTTTGCTCTGTGTGTACTGATAGAGGAAAGCACAACAGTCAGCTGCTGCTGGCATGCAAGGAGCAGCTCCAGAGCATGGGCAGCACTTCACACCCTCTGAGGAAGACTGGCATCCCAAGCTCTGATTTTGGTGCCCATTGAAAGGTATCATGAAGGTGATATGACACTTTCCCTCTGACTGTCCTGGCTCACCTTGCTCTAACATGAAGGTGATAATATGGTCTGTCCTTGCATGTTCACAGAGTGCATATGGATGTTTATGAAGACTTATGCTAAGGTTTCCTCTGTGCCAGAGGGCCTGAAGAGCAATGTTAGAGAGAGAAAATGAGGCAAATTGAAATGCAGTCAGAATAGCATCTTGATTAAGGGAGCCAGGCACTGTGAGTACCCAAAGGATGGATGTGCAGTATCACCCTTTGTGACAATGACAAATGTTTCCCTGGGTTTGTGTGGACTAGGATTATGGGCACACTCTTGCCAGCTTTCCTATGACTATCATGCACCCATGACCCCGATGTTTTTTCTGTTTTTCAATCAGTATGTTAGGAAAAGAGGAATTTGTGTGTGTATCTGCCATGTCCCAGCATCTGGCAGCCTATATGGAGCTGCAGCTCCAGCTAAGCTGGTGGTCAGCTGGCACCACGGTCTGGCCATGATGAAGTCAATGTCTCAGGGATGAATTTGCTGTGCAGATGTGTTGCACAGATCCAGTATGTACTGAACCACTATGCCTACCATGCACATTGTGTGCACATTTGTTTTTCTGTTGCAGGGCTGGTGGCATGGTAATAGCATGCACATTTTTGCTCACTGCTGTAGTTAGCCCACATTCAATACATGCCCTGTGCTAGTTAAGCTTAGAGGAGACCCAAGCTTGGATGAACCATCATGTCTTTGCTCAAGAAGGGTGAAAACTGTCTCACAGCCCATCTCAGTATGTCTGGTTGGACCTGTTAGCTGAATGGGTCCAACATGACTCCAGCTATTACCAGGAAAGACTTTTGCCAAGCTACGTATGGGAATTGCTCTTTCTAATGTGAGCTCAGAAAGCTCTTTCCCAGTGTTCAGTAAGAGGAGGGATGATGAGTCCTGTGATCAGCCATGCAGCCCGTGTGCAACTTTTACTGCTCTCATTTAACTTCATACCCACTTTATACCAGCCATAGAAAGTGATGTCACCATAAACAGTGCCAATAATTTTGACATTACATTTGAAAAGACAGCCATAAACCATTCCCAGGCTTACACAAGTGGTGCAGTCTCCATCAGCAGACTGGGGGTACACTGTGTGAGCACTACAGGGGAGGGATTTGGGGAAGTGCCAGGACCTGGTCAGACCTTACACTCTGTGGCAATTCATTATGAAGCCTTATGACCCATGAGTGCAGATGGGAACATGCTATGAAGAAGGTATGAGGGTGTTCATTGCAGTGCTCACATGCTCAGGTTGAACCCAGCCAGGGCCACTGTCCCTGTCCCATACACAGGTGTGGATATTGCTGTTTTTTCAGAGGAGGTTTTCATTTTGTCTCTCATTGTAGAGTTTTGGATTGGAAAGGAAAAAGCTAGGAAGTTAGATGTGTAGTTGTCAGGAGGAACTGAGTGCTGAGATGGCAGCAGGGGCACGGGTGTGGAGGTGAGCTGGAAGTGCTCTCTGGTCTGCAGCTGGACCCATCAAAGGGCTTCAACTTTTGGTTGAAGCAACAGGTATGGTATGCTGCTGGGCATGATTTTAGGAGCAGCATTCTGCTTTGAAGTGAGCAGCATGGTGGGGAAAGGGACATAAGCAACTACAGGGCGCTGGTGTAGATGTCTGGACATTTCCCACAGTAGTAAATGCCACAGAAGGAAGAGATCTGGTGGATAAGCATGAGAAATTCAGCTTCCGCACACTTCAGCCTGAGATGGCTGGATTCCTGGTAGGAAAGCATGGTGCTGGATGGACATGAGTGTGTTGGGTCATTAAGCCATCAGCACCGTCACATCAGGTAGGACCATGACAGCAGATTACAACCCCAAGGCAATATCACAGAGGTCCAGAAAGCTCCCAGGACAGGGTTTCTCTGCTGTGTCCTCACTTGAAGGACTCAGTATCAGAAATGGCCTCTTTGCAGGGATCATACGGAACTACAGTTCTGCTCTCTGAAGCATAAGGTTTGTGCCAGGGAATTGCGAGAGGATGCAGAAGATACATCTGCTAGTCCACGGTGGTGGAGATGGTCTCAGCGTTGCTGCTGGGGAGACTTTTGCCCCTTGCCTTAGTTGCTGGTTTGCCAACAGACGAGTGCAGCCGCCCCCAGCAGCCTGGCAAAGGCATGCGCTGGTGGGGTGAGTGCTGGTGGGTCCGTGGCTGGGTACCTGCGCATGTGTGGACGTGCATTTGCTTATGGCCATCTAGTGGGCATTTCAGAATGTACTGCTTTGGGCTGGGACCATCTTGTGCTTCATGGAGCTTGTTACTTGAAAGACCTCTGCTGAAATGCTATGTTAAAGGCAGTACGTGAGATTTGATGAAGCAAAATTTCCTCTTTGTCTAGCCTAGAATTTTCCTCATAGGAGGCAAGGAATGCTTGGGCAGTGGAAACAAAAAACAAACAAACAAGCAAACAACACAACAAAAACCCCAACACTTTTTTATTAGAAAGACAAAAAAGGCCACTACCAATTCTCCTGCCTGTGTAACCAGGATTGGACAGTAGCAGCCAAGAAAATGAGTGTAACAGTGAAAATTTTAGGTTGAAACAATACAGAAACAATACACAGGAACACCCTAAATGCCTTAAAAAACCCCTTAGCTATTTCAGATTCCTGGCTCATGGCCAACCTCAGGGAGATTTCTCTCTTTAGCAATGTTTCAGGACCTGATTAGGTAAACAAACTAACTAACATGATGAATGCGGGTAATAAGGATACATTGAGTGTCATGTCCCTTTGCAAAATGAGATTCCTCCTACTACAGTTCACTTTGCTGCATGATCAATAATCTGAAGAAGTATCTGTTATCATTTGTGATTCAGTGGAGGAAACTGGCAGGAATAACTTTGCCAGTCTTGACTCTGAAGCGCTGCAACTCTGTGGTCAAGCACAAAGCGCCTCAACTTTCACTGTTTTGGGCAGTGGATACTGAAGGCGAGAATTAGATGATGATTAAGGTTAGAAACACCCCTATTTGTAAGGCTTTGCAATACTGCTGATTTTGGTAAGGGGGCCTCAAAAGAACAGGCATATGGAACAAGGATCCAGGAGATGACACTGAGGGGGCTGGCACTTGCTGCTATCTTGGTTCCTAGACTGTGGCTGCTCTTGGAGGGAGCAGTGTCAGTGTGATATGCCCAGTGGGGTTAGAGTGTGCGATGCTCGGCTCTGGCCAAATGATAGGGCGGCACTTGTGGATCCTCAGGAGCAGCCCAGGAGAGGGTTTTGGGCAGCTAAAAAGCAAACATTCATGCATGAGCTGAGCTTAGATGCTAATGTGTCTGGTGGATAGCAAGACAAACCGGTCCTCTTTACTCTGTTGTCCATTTTTTGAGGATAAGTTCCTGGAACAAGCTTCACAGTGTGTGCTTGTGTGACAATAAACAGCTGTAAATCACCTTAAGATGTAGCACATTGGTCCAAAAGACACTTCTGTGCACCAGATTGTGATAGCTTCACACAAACGTCTGATGTGCTTCAGTCTAAAATTAATCAGGGGTTTTCACCACTGCTTGTGAAGTGTGGAAGCACAAACACAATCTTTTCATCATACCCTGGGCTGTGCAATGGAGGACCAGATGAAAGCAAGTGAGAAGGAAGGTGCATCATAAACAGACACATCAATAAAGTATAAATATAAAGTATAAAATAAAGCTGAGATGATCCATGTGATGGCAAAGGGCAAGAGAAAAAGTGGTCAAACCTAAACATTGCCTGAAGTAGACTGAATTTTACAGAGCTGGAGGAAGTTGGAGAGTCGATATCTCCCAACAAAGATAACAAGCAGCCAAAGAAGATATGAAATACCAAAATCACAAGTACATGTAAGGGTGAAATCTTCTCCAGGAAAAGTGAGGTGCCAATAATAAATAGCTGCATATCTGAAAGTTGTACCTGATGTACCAACACAGCCAAAAATATTCCAGAATTACTAAAACTGTTGTGTAATTCAGCTCAGAATCGAGGCATGAGAAAATTTTGGTAACACATCAAGAAATGCAAAGAAAGCAGTGAGATCTTCTCCCAGAAGAAAGTCCTGCTGATCTTTTGTCCATCTGAACGAGGACAAAATCCTGAGAACATGCCACAGGGAATCATTCTGCTGATCTGAAATGGCACAGGGGCTGCCAGGGCTGTGACAGAGCTCTTCTCTCCATGCTCCTCAGGATGGCCTTGTGGCAGAGGTGCTGGGCTGGAGTCTGATCCCAGCAACATTCAGTATTGAGTACCACTGGTTTCACTTGACTTCATGCCTGAGGTGATGCTACATCTTCTGGTATTAAGGCAAGATGGTCAGTCCTCCCAGGTTTTTTTCCTGCAGAAATTCTGGGATTTTAAACATTCTTTTCCCTTGTAAAAACCAAGCAGAAATTCCTACTGAATGAAAAAAAAAAAAAAAAGGGTTTAGGAAATCTCAGAATGATCTTACAGAAGTGTTGATGTAATTCTGGTTTTCCTATTTGGCTTTAAAGCGTAAACTGTGTGTGTCTTAGGCGGCCAAGATTCAAATACAGCACTCCAAAGGAAGCCATAGATAATTTTGATTACACTTCCACTGCCCAGATGCGTTTTCTCCTGTGCAATTGAACCAGCAGGTTTTGATAGAAATTTTTCCACTGGCTTTAGTCAAAACTGGTCTGCCAGCTGGCAAAGCTGCTGCTGCTGGCTCCAGCATTTGCATGGCCCTGCTATGGGAAAGGGGATGCTCCATGGCAGCAGGTTTAGCAGTAGTAGGCAGTGCTGGGACAGGCTGAGACCTGGCCAGGAGAGTGTGAAGTGTGGGGGTAGAAGCTTGGGGCATCAGGGCAAGAAGGAGGGAAAGGGGAGAGGTGCTAAAGCATCAGTGAAGATGCACCTGAGTAAAGGAGGTTTTAGGAGAGGTTAAGAAGTTGCCCACTTGGAAAAACCTGTTACTGGCTGAGGTTCCAAGTGTGGCAACTGGTGACAAAGCAGCTGTGCAGAGCTGAGCCCTGCAAGCCGCTCTGGGTACGGGGAAAGGTGTCACTGCAGCCCCAAACCAAGGCAGTTTTGCAGGTGCTGACTCTTGAGTTGTGCAGGAATTTCTCCCTGAAACCAAGGGAGGTAAGAAAGGAGCTCTGTGCTGTGGAACCTGATCTCACTAGTTTATCCCGCGTAGAACAGGCAGGATCCCCCTTCTGGCCCTAGCGGGTTGAGCTGCCCCCCTTGCAGTATGGAAGTGTCGGGATTGAGCCAGTCCCCGCCAGTTCTACCCTCCAGAGCCTGGGAGTGGGAGGAGCTCATGGTCTGGAATGAGGATGATGAGTGCCAGCATCCTGCTGACTGCTGACCAAGCAAACCCTTGTGTCACATGGGCAGGGAGACGCGGGTGGAGAGAGGAAGCTCTGCACTCGTGAGGATCCTTGCTCAAGCCTCTGTGGATTGGAGCCATTTGTGGTTACATCTCGGCAGTATGAAAGTGTAAATCAAGACTGTTTATCATGCAGAGGAGGTGATGTGTGGTGAAGCAGCCTGGCTGTAATATCCCCTCTGACACAAACAGAGTGCTTTCTGCTGCGAGAAGCTGAGATCACAGCCACTGGGACCACCACCCCATCCACCCCAAACAGCTCCCTGTGGGGCCAGGCTACCCAGGCTCTCAGGCTGTCACCAGGGCCACCCACCTGCCCTGCAGCTCTGTCCCACGAGGCTTCCGTGCTGGGCAGTTCCCCTCTGCCATCTCGCCTTGCCAGCTAGACACCACTCCACCACATCAGCCCCATGGTGACCACAGCAGAGCTGGGGGTCTGCCGCAGTGCTCCCCACCGCAGCCAGAGCTCCCCCATGGCTATGGGCAGTGGGGACAAGAGAGGGTTAAGCTGTCAGCTCTGTAATGTTAAACAGGTGTCAAAGGCACCTCCATATATCTGCAGATTGAAATCAAATTCTTTGCAGTATAAAAAGATGAATTACTCCGGCGATTCCCGCCTCGTCCCACTCATCAGCACAGCGCCAGACGGCAAGCAATTTTTTTTTTTAATGTGCTAACGACCTAATCAAGCAATCAAGTTGGAGAAGATTGCGGAGTGACCCCGAGCATCCATCTGCCAGAGAGCCCCCGCCATCCATTCCCACTCTGCCCTGTGCGTTCTGGGAAAGGCAGGGCGGGAAAAAAAATAGGAAAGGAAAAAAAAAACCCAATTCCTAAACAAATTAACACCCAATTTTCTGAGAGTCTAATTAGTTAAATGAGGAGGTGTTTGGGATGTCCGTGCGGAAGGAGGCGCTGCCTCTCCGAGAGGGGCCTGGTAACTCTGTGGCATTAATTAGCGCAGGTCAATGGCGTGGTTCCCTGGGGACCAGCTGCTTTAATTTCCCGTGATATTTCAGTGCCTGAGGCCCATCGATTCAAACTGAAATTAACTTATTTTTCAATCAGGCCCGGGCTGCCCCTGGGGCTGACTCTTCCTTTGCCTCCTTCTGAATAGACCTCGAGCAATTTTTCATCTAAAGCTGATGTCTCTGCTCGGCAGGAAGGGAGGGGAGCTGGGGAGAGAGGAGGGTGAGGGAGACAAGAGGAATGGAAATCAGAGAGAGAGTGCTAATAGATTTCTTTGAGCATCCCCCCACTCCCCCCCCCCCCCCCCCCCCCCACCCCCCCCCCCCGCCCCCCCTCCCCACCGCGCCCCCCCCGCCCCGCCCACCCCCCCGTCCCCCGGGACCGGAGAGG
>WYDI02001358.1:0-20884 GCA_009867235.2 Psittacus erithacus
AGTCCTGTCGAGGACTTGAGGTGCCCTCGGTGGCTGTCGGCTCTCTGAGTTGAGGCTCCTGGACGCTGAGCTTCCCCCGCTCAGGTGTTGAAGGCGGCCTCTCTCGAGCTGCTCACCTCAGCAAAAGAAATGCAAATACAATTTGAAACCTTAGCATTTCTATGAGAAAGTATTCTTCTTTTCTGTGTAGTGTTACACAGGACAGAAAATAAAGAAATTATCTAAAAGTTTGGGGTTACTTTTAAATTACTTTATGTTGGACAAATGCAAAAGGCATACACACTTAGAAAATGTTAACCTTCTCACAGATCATTTTTAATCAGAAGAAATGTATAAGTTATTCACAAGGGCTCTTGCATACTGTAGTTTGTTCAAAACTGAACAGACTGCCCAGGGAAGCAGTGGAGTCACCATCCCTAGAGGTATTTAAGAGATGTGTAGATGTGGCACTTTGGGATATGGTCTACTGGGGGATTTGGCAGTGCTATGTTAAGGATGGCACTTTATGGTCTCAAAGGTCTTTTTGAAACTGATTCTCTGATTCTATAGTACCACCCCCTCAAAAAAAACCTCCAGAACTAGCCAACATTAAAAAATAAAGGGAGGGGGTAGGGGGCTGTGTTATCTCAGGAATAATTGCCTGTATCTGGAAGAACATGACAAAGATTTCAGATTTACACTGTAAGTAGCCAATTTTCAACCCAAGATTCTGTATTGCCAACAAGAAATGTAGGCTATTAAATAATAATAGCAAAACCAAGGATAGGCTAAGTCCTCTATATTGTTTCTCTGCCGTATTTCTATTTAAACAACTATTCATCTGAATAAAATCAGTGGAATTTTTCTACACTTCTATAGAGGAAAAAGTGCTGCTAGAACCAGGAGATCTCAAATCAAGTAATTTGGCTAGGCAAGGTATTTATTTTGAGAATATTCACTAAAAATGAAAAGTTGAACATTTTCTATTTATCTGGTACTGAAATGAAATATGATTTGAATGATGTTTGGAAATCAGATCATATTAACAAAGAATGTTATGTTTTCTACATAAAAGAAAATAATTTAGAAGAAAAAAGGACAAAAAATGGCTTCTGACAATAAGATTAAGAGTGGACTGCTTTGGCTGTTGCTTATTTGAAAATATGACCTGAAGTCTAAACTAAATAAAAAAAAAAATCATACTTTATTTATAAATTGAGAAAATGAGTTGTAACCTCTGAGGTCAGAAAAAAAAATCAGGCTCAAGTGTTTTGTTCTGCATTGCTAGTTTTGGTGTGGTTGTCTCATGTCAGGGTCCAAGTGGAGGAAGCCCCAGTGTCAGACCCTGTTTCATTTCATGATCCCAAGGGCGAAATTAAAACGCAAACAAGGTCAAGTACTGTAATTGATCAGTTGGTTTATTACAAAAAGAGAATTATTATAAAAAAGGGAAATTATTGTAACAAAGGGGATAGTGATAGAACAGGCTGGAAAAAGGATGGAAATGAAGCAAGGATTCAGGGTGCAGAGAGAGAGTGTCACCACTGTGGATTCACCAGTGTCCCAGGGATCCATCATCAGAGGTGGTGGGAGTCCTTCAGGATTCGTAGCTGGTGTTGAAGCAAAGTGTCCCCCAAGAGACCATAGCAGTTGTCGGAGGTGGGTGTCCTCGTGGAGGCGTCCTTCTGGAATCGTCCCCTTGAAGGTACCTTGTGGAGTGTGTCTCTTGGAGTTGTCCTCATGGTGATGTCTCAGGGAGGGTGTCCCTCAGGATCTGTAGTAGTCATCAGTGGAGTGTGTCCTCACGGAGGTGTCCTCCTGGAGTCATACTCATGGCAATGGCTCCTTTTCGTGATTACTTTTTCTCCCTTTTATAATGAGTTGGGGGGAGTACCTCTGTTCTTCATGTCACATATTACATGTTCCTCAGGGACCAGTTTCCCTGGTCTTGCAGCCAGATCTTCAACTGCACATGTGTGTCTGCACACAGATGTGTCTGCAGCAATTCTTGGGATAATGGGCAGCAGTTTTTGGGATAATGAATGGCAATTCCTCACACCAGTCCTCGAGGTAATGGACAGAAGAGTCTTAGCTGTTTCCCACTCATCCCTCAGGCAATGGACAGGGGAGTCCCAGTTCAGCTCCTCACACCCTTCTCCCACGCAATAGGCATTGAGGTCTCATCTCAACTCCTCCCACTCATCTCTGGGAAAAAAGATAGGTGGAATTCCATCTCAGCTTCTCAGACAAATATTTGAGACAATGGACATATTCAGATCAGTCTCTCACATCCTGTGAGTCCTGTTACAAACCTGCTTTGTACTGCACAAATCATTTTTGTGTAACACCTTAACCTCACTGTAAAGTTAAACAGAGCTACAAAGCAAGGGAGGTTCAAGGCAACTTGCATGGCTTCTATAAGTCATCCTAGAAATCACTCAGTCATGACTAATGATTTTGGTAATTTTTCAATAGATTCTATCACAGGATATTACTAAGGACTGGGCAACTTGGATTTTGTGTGTTTCTCTGTTAAAACCTGACACAGACTGCAGCAGAAACATTACGGAGGAATTGTTTAGCCTGCTGCAGATAGTCACTTGGTGTTCACAGTGACTGGCCCAGCTGGTTCATCTCTTCAGTGATTGTTCAGTCAATGGTTCAGTTCTACAGAGCTATGGCAAGGGAGACCTCCTGTGACCTATACAGAGCTGAATAATTACTACTCTCCAGGCCATAAAACAAGACAAACTCTTGCCGTGGGGAGAGGTGTAGCTAATGAGAATCTGGTTTACAGCTGTTTATATTTGTGATAGCTTTAGTGCTTAAGAAATCAGAAGCACTATTTTGTATCCTGTCTCCAATCCCAGTTATGAGCAACGAATTTCAAGTCTTTTTTTCTTTTTCTATCAGATGTTCTACTAGGAAATTAATCACATTTGTAGAAGTGATAACCAATGTTAGAGTTGACTTATTTTTTTCAGCATTGCTTTGAAATAAGGAAATATTTCAGATTGCAATGTCAGTAAAGTGTAGATGGTTCCTAATGGTCTTGTTAGTTATTAATGGTATTTAGGACTACAATAAAGCCTAAAATCAGTCAAAAAGGGAGTCCTAAGGTGGTAGTGAGTTTACAAAATAGGAAGAGTACACAGACTCTGACCACAGAGGCTGTAGCACACATACTGAATGAACAGCGGGATGACCAAGTGTTCTTCTGTATGCATGTGGTTATTGTGAAAGGAGAGTGATGAGTTATGAAGGCTAAGAAGTCCCAGCATTTACAGAGACAAATTCCTGAATTCTTTGTTGTAGTCTGTTTCATATATGTAAACCTCTTATCATAGCTCAAAGCTTTAAATGTTTTGTTTGACTTGACTATTAAACAGCTATAAAAGAAAATGTACAAGGTTGGCTTCTGTTGGGGTTTGCTTGTTCGTTTGTTTGCTTGCTTGTTTTCCCACTCAGGCTTTTCTAACTTTCTACGGGTTTTCCTTAATTTTAATTAATTTTATCCTCATCTCAGCCTTGTCTCTGCCCAACCAAACTATGCTGTGATTCTATGAATCAAACTACTTACTATGTCCTCTCAAAACTTTTTGAATAATTGGTGTCCCTTGCCTGGTAGATTTTAGACCCTAACTGATTTTGAGGGATGATCTAATGCAAAATGCTCAAATGAATTATTGTTTTTAATGTGAAACAGAAGCTAAATTTGCCAAAAATAATATAATTTGTCTCCACTTACCTTGTCTTTTTCCTCCTTATCACCCTTCTCTCCTAGCTATGAATACCTCCTATTGATCTAAATCGGGCGTTCAACTGTTATTTCTCAAATTACTTTGTATCCTGACCAAAGTTCTCACATGCCATGATATTATTAAAGCATTGAACACATTCTAAGGCCAGTGTAAGATTTAAGGAAATTTTTGTTGAAGCATAATTAGCATGACGTTAAAATAAACGTTTGAGGGACAAATTGTTACAGTTTATACCATGCTGAAAGACCATAATGAAAGTCTTTAAGATTAAATTCTGCTATTTTTGCCCCCAAATTCTATTGAAACTGGCAGGAGGTAAAAGCCTGGCAGTTTCATTTTTCCATTATCTTCCATGGCAGTGAGCCATCTGCAAAGGAAATGAAACAGATACAGCCAGAGCAGAGCACACTGCTACAGGAAATCACCCCATGAAAATATAATATAGAATAAAAGAAACAGATATTAAATAATTTATCAATGCTATCACATGATAGGTAAATAGCAGCATCAGATCAAGACTCAGCTCTCCCTGCCCTGGTTCCCACCCTAACACCTTCCTGCTCCATTTTGAGGATAGTAATAATCAAGACAGTATTCTAGTTTCCAATTTTTAATTCTAAGAATGACACCATTCATAAAGCATAAATATTAGTGTCTCCATGGCACAGCTATGTGCTTTTTATTCCAGAGTATGCTTCCTGGAACTGACATTTAAAATTAACATATAAATTAATTTAGCTGTGGTTAAGTGAATGCAAATTTATATTTTGGCAACCATTCTGAGAACAATAAATTCATAATTTTCTCTTAGCCAGGAAGATCTACTGTATAAGAGCATCCCCAGTGAAAAATGTGAACCCGAGCTTCTGACATTGCTGACAAACTCATTTGTCATTAATACGCAGCTTGATCAACTGAATTGTTAACAGTAACTTACATAGCTTATAAGCAGGTCACCTGTAGCAGTATGTCATTAAAATTAGGCATTCATTTTATATTCTTTTTTGTTTTTCCTTTCTTCAGGGTGGATAAAACATGTTATTATTGTCCTCAAATCATGAATCTAAATCTGCACTCCTTTGTATCAGCTGACCTGGCTGGATCTGCTCGTACAGGCCTGGCAGTGGGAAAAATATATGTGAGTGCTGCTCATACCACTTTCTTTTGTGCTACTGGTTAGATGGCCGATGTGAAATATACTACGCCAACTGATCTTCTACTCAGAAACAAACCTTTACTGATTCTCCATCTGAATTACTGAAGCATTCTCAAAATAATATGAAAAACCTGTTATGCTTTTCTCACAAAAGGATGATCACTTAGGATTCACGAGTTCCTGTAATTTCCAGATCTTATTTTAAATAAATAAATAAACAAATAAATAAATAAATGCTCTTTGAACATACACCCTTCGTTCTAGTTATCTATCAATGTGATATAGTGTACTTGAAACTTGTGACATCATCAGTTGTTTCACACAAGTTAGACATCACTCACTATAAACTGGCTATAAACTAAAGGCTACATCACTGGCTCTAAACTCTTCAGAAGGGACAGGCAAGGAGGGCGAGGCAGTGGGGTAGTCCTATATGTTAAACAGTGTTTTGATTGTCTGGAGTTTAATGATGCTGACAATAGGGTTGAATGTTTATACTTAAGATTCAGGCCAACAAGGCAGTTATCATGGTGGGAGTCTGCTATAGCCCACCCAACCAGGATGAAAAGGCAGATGAAATATTCTGTAAATAGCTGGGAGAAGACTCACAACTGCTAGCCCTTCTTCTCATGGGGGACTTCAGCTTACCAGATGTCTGCTGGAAATATAACACACAAAGAAAAGCAGTTCAGGAGGTTCCTGGAGTGTGTGGAAGATAACTTCCTGGCCCATCTTGTGAGTGAGGCAACTAGGGAAGGCACTCCACTGGACCTGCTGTTGAGCAGAAAAGGATTTGTGGATGATGTGATAGTTGGAGGCTGTCTTAGGTATAGCAATCATGAAATGATAAGGGTTTTTGAATCTCAGATGGGTGAAGAATACGGTCAGCACAACTGCTACCTTGGACTTGCGGAAAGTATATTTTGGCCTATTTAAAAGATTGGTTGACAGCATCCCTTGGGAGGCAAAGGAAGGCTGAGCATTCTTCAAGAAGGAAATGTTCAAGTTGCAGGAGAAGACTGTTCTCATGTGCTGAAAGACAAGCCAGTGAGAAAGACTGCTGGCCTGGCTGAACAGAGAGCTTTGTCTGGACCTCAGGAAAAAAAGGTGAGTTTGTGACCTATGGAAGTCCAGGGAGACTACAAGGGTGTTGTGAGGTGATGGCGAGAGAAAACTGGGGGGCCAAAGTCCGAGTAGAACTTAAGCTGGGTGCTGCGGTAAAAGACAGTAAAAGATGTTTCTGTAAATATATTCACAACAAAAGGAGGGCTAAGGAGGATCTCCATCCTTTAAGGAATGCAGGGGAAAGCATAGTGACAAAGGGTGACAAAAAGACATAGGTATTTATGCCTTCTTTGTCCCAGTCTCTAATAGCAAAGCCAGTTGTTCTCCAGGCACCCAGCCCCTGAGCTAGAATGTGGATGCAGAGATGTGGAGCAGAATAAAGCCACCATAATCCAAGGTCAGCAACCTGCTGCACCACTTAGACGCTTGCAAGACTCTGGAACTGGATGTGCTCTACCCAAGGGTACTGAGGAAGCTGGTAGAATTGCTGATTAAGCCACTACCAATAATTTATCAGCAGTCCTGGCTAAGCAGGGAGGTCCCAGCTGACTGGAGGTTAGAAAATGTGACATCCATCTACCAGAAGGGCTGGAAGGAGGATCCAAGGAACCACAGGCCTGTCTGTCTGACCTTGGTGCTGGGGAAGGTTATGAAGCAGATCATCTTGGTTGCCATCACATGACACATACAGGACAACTGGGTGATCAGATACAGTCAGCATGAGCTTATGAAAGTCAGCTGCTTGAATAACCTAATCTTCTTATCACAAGGTGACCCGCCCAGGGGGCAAGAGAAAGGCTGTGGGTGTTGAGTGCACCCTTTGGTAAGTTTGCAGATGACATCAAGTTGGTCCGAAATGTTGATCTGCTTCAGGGAAGGAAGGCTGTACAGAAGGATCTGGACAGGCTGGATTGATGGGCTGTGGCCAGTTTCAAGATGTCAGCAAGGCTCAGTGCTGGGTCCTGCACTAGCGTCACAACCGCCCTATGCAATGCTATAGGCTTGGGGAAGAGTGTCTGGAAAAGGACCTGGGAGTGCTTATTGACTGCGGCTGAATATGAGCAGCTTGTGCTCAGGCAGCCAAGCAGGCCAATAACATCCCGTCCTGTATCAATATTGTGGGCAAGAGGACTTTTGCACCAATGTTTCCTATTAGAGACTCCACAGTCTTCACTATTCCCCATGGAAGGAAAAATTTTGCAATGTTGAGACTTCAATTGTATGAAACCATTTCTGCTTTAGCAATGTAGCTGGTTAAATATTTATTTTTTTTTTACACTATGCTTTCTTTCTTTTTTTTCTTCTTAAGATTTTTAATGTACTCATTACTGGAGAGTAGCCACCAAATTTTTCAGAGAAATATCTGTAAGTCATTTGAGAATATCTCATATTCATTGCAAAGCAAGTGCATAATGCTTATAATCCTGAATAACACAGAAATTAACAGTAGAGCCCTGCAAATCTGTGTAAATTGTGTAGCTATTCAAATTCTAAATCCATGCTGAAACAGAACTTTGTTAAGACAGTTTCATCTTATTTCCAGCTGCAGCTCAATCTTTAAATAACTGTACTAGAAAAAAAACTTAAAGGCGCCAACTTATATAAATTATGAACATGAATAAAAGGCAAGTGCTTTAAAGTGTACTACTCCTTGTAAGCCTGTCTCCAAGTTTTCCGATGATTCAGTGTATCCAGGCAACAAAGTAAATGACAGCTTTTGAACGTATTTCCTGTTTTTTCTTCATTCACATTTATAAACTCTCTTTTTTTTTTCTTGGGTTTTTTTTTTCTTGGGTTTTTTTTTCTTTTTTTTTTTCTTCCCAGAAGTCTGGTTAGCCATTTTGGGAGCAGTTTTAAAGAACTTCCATTTCATCAGTTTAAGGTAGAAAGATGTCCACTCAGCCAGCCTGTGAGATGATTTAAAGATTTCGTCTTGCATGCTTTCCAGCTTTTTGACTTATCTCCTCTTGCAATTAGGAAATGCTTAGATTTGCCAATATCTGTAATCTCTGACTTAGTCATCTACACATCTGTACTCTTGTTTGGTATCTCTATATTTCTGTTGCCACATATCCTGCAGACACATCTCTAAATCCATTCCATGGAGTTATATATATATACATATATGAGTCCATATGGACTCACAACCTATTGTATATATAAAACGTTTATATTGACTTTCACTCAGTTTTGTTTCTGATTAACTGTCAATTTCATAATGATTCCATTTAAACAGACCTTACCGAATTTTATGCTCAAGTCTAGAATTTTGTGCTCAAGCCTATAAACAAGGTAAGGAAGATGATGCTGGTCAACTCATTCTTTTTGATTGCCTGCAGGTCGTATTCTTCAAGCTTTGGTTTGCAGGGAGCAATTTCACCAGCAATATTCTGTCTCTGGTATATTTATAATAAAAAGAGAGACCCTTAAATTCTAATAGTCGAAGGCTAAGTTCATTTCTCTCACAGCACATTTGTTCCATCTTAAATTCAATTTAATTTCATTGTTCTGCAATCCCATTTTACAGGGTCTTTCCCCTAACAATTACTTTTCTGGATGATTCATGAATGGCTTACCCTAGAATCTCTGCCCCTGGCAGTATTCAGCATGCCAAGACATTAGATTCTAGTGAGAGTCAAAATGAATACTCAGGAAAAAATTAATTCTTCTGAACATTGTTTCATTACTTACGTTCTCTATATCCTGGAAGGAACTCAGTATCCAAGTAATTTCCTGTCTTTTGAAATCCTGAATTTCAAAATCAATTTTTTGAAAGACAAATGATTGCTTTATTGTGTCTGTCATGTGGGACTGATTTTCAGAAACAAGCCTGCTTCAAGAAACGCTGATCTCTGAACCATGCTGAGTGATGTGTTTGACATGCCTGAGGGATGGGATGCCATCCAGAGACGCCTGGACAAGTTTGAGAAGTGGGCTCATGTGAATCTCATGAAGTTCAACAAGGCCAAGTACAAGGTTCTACACATGGCGGATGAAGGCATTGAAAGCAGCCCTGCTAGAAGGGCTTGGGAATACTGGTGGATGGACAACTGAACATGAGCCAGCAATGTGCACTCACAGCCCAGAAAGCCAATTGTATCCTGGGCTGCATCCAAAGAAGCATGTACAGCAGGTCAAGGGAGGTGATTCTGCCCCTGTACTCCGCTCTTATGAGACCCCACCTGGAGTACTGCGTCCTGTTCTAGAGTACTCAGCACTGAAAAGACACGGATCTGTTGGAGTGGGTCCAGAGGAGGTCCATGAAGATGATCAGAGGGCTGGAGTACTTCTTCTATGAAGATCGACTGAGGGAGCTGGGGTTGTTCAGTCTGTAGAAAAGAGGGCTGCAGAGAGATCTTATTGTAGCCTTTCCAATACCTGGAGGTGTCCTGTTGTGTTAGGACGAGGGGTAATGGTTTTAAACTAAAAGAGGGTGTAATCAGACTATATATAAGGAAGAAATTTTTCACCAAGAGGATCATGAAACACTGGAACAGGTTGCCCAGAGGGGTGGTAGATGGCCCCATCCCTGGAAACATTCCAGGTCAGACTGAACAGGGCTCTGAGAATCCTGCTCTGGTTGAAGATGTTCCTGACCATTGTGCAGGGAGGTGGACTAGGTAACCTTTAAAGGTCTCTTCCATCCCAAACCATTCCATGATTCTAAGATTCTATTCTGGGTTTCTGTAAATTGATCCTGAGCGCAAACTGCTTGCCATAAAGTCTTCATTAAGGTGCATGATCTACTTTGTTTTTCAATAATTGTACTAGATTGTTGCCCATTATATGACACCCAAATTGTTAAAAACTTCCTACCTATACTTAGAAATGAAAAGAAGTTCAAGGCTGAAACTCATGTGGAATTTCTATGGGAAAGAAACACTGGATTTAAAATAGAAGGAACTAATAAAAAACAATCACTCTTAAAATTCAACAAAATGCTTAATGGTAGTGAATATTTTCCTCCAGCGAACAATCCACCAAGCTGCAGTGTGTTATACAATAATTCAAGGACCCCTTTCTTCACTCCTTCAGTTCATTTCCCATAGCGGTAAGTATTCCTCCAAACCCCCTTCGAAAAGAGCTTAACTCAAACTAACTGATTTGCTGCAGGCAGACACAGGTAAACAGAACTTGTCTGCTCTCAATTGGCAAAAATTGGAGACTGCTCAGATTGACAAAAAACATTTTATTCACCTTTTTATATACACTTTATTAAGTAATGATTCACGGGTGAAGAATATGCTTTTGTGTGTGTGTGTGTGTCAGCAGACTCAGATTGCTCATATGTCTTACTGAGCATCGTCTTGACAGGCAGACCAGGTGGAGTTTTACCTTTGGTTAAGGAAAGTTAAGACTTCATAAGAAGGTCTTAATAAAAATGAGGGCAAGT
Organism: Psittacus erithacus; assembly: GCA_009867235.2. Lineage (NCBI taxonomy): Eukaryota > Metazoa > Chordata > Aves > Psittaciformes > Psittacidae > Psittacus > Psittacus erithacus. Next base: position 10,355 of record WYDI02001358.1, read on the forward strand.
CAGCTGAAGGGAACAAAAATAAAAGAAAGAAGGAGGAAGAGAAAGAAAAAATATATTTCCAGTTTAACCACACTGTAAGAGATTAATGCATGGCTTTAATGTATTTGCTTTTGTATTTCCTAATTACTTTCATCATACTGCCAATTGTGGATGATATAAATAAATACTCTCATTTGCACTTTAATTTACTTAGAGATCTTGAAGTAACTGGGTAATATCAAGGCATATTTCATCCAATGTTGTGGTAAACAAAAAGGCCTAAATTACTGGGTGCATTTGTCTGACCCCAGCACATTCCTCAAAATAGCCAAAAAGCTTGTTTACCATTTGCCAACTGTCAACCTGAAAGATGTTGCACACTAAAGAATGGAAAGCTCAAAATAAAATAAAATAAAAAAGTGTTTTCCAGGTTCTGTGGTAAGTGCAGAAGCTCTTTGGGAATGTGTGGATGTCTCCCACATTGCTTGAACTCAGAGATGTAGAAATATATGGAAGGTACATGCAACTACACAAGTAACAAGATTACTTACAGCAGAAGGACACAGCGACAGAACAGCTGACCAAGAAGTTGGAGAGCTAGAGAAGTGCCTGGCCACACACTGCAACACTCCACACCCTTTCAGGGAACATCAGAAGATGTGGAACAAATTTAGACCCAGAAAGGCCTCTGGGTATGGGGTGCTGCCTTATTTTCAGGGATCCATTTCTTCTGACACAAAGACCATGGCAGGCACTTTTATACTTCAGGGAGGAAGAGGGGTGCCAAGGAACACATTGTTTGCTTCAGGACCAGTTGGATCTCGCATGCACTCTGGTCATCAGAATCTCTTTGTTGCTTTTCTTCATGTAAAGAAAATCTGATTGCAGAGTTTTGGTGTATGTTCTGGGACAAGTTTGGCATGGACCATGTCAGGATCTGAGGTGAATTATCAGTGTCTGTGGTTCTCCCTTTACTGTGTAGGAGAGCCATAGTAGCCCTGTTTTGGAAGACCTGGAGCACAAATTCCCAGTTTCTTTCAATAGCGCAGGACCAGTGACGGCCATCTGCTGCAATTGGTGCCCATGTTGGAGGATGAAATTCAGCCAGATCAGGCCTATGTGGTCCCATAACAGAGCATCTTTGATAACTCCTATCTGGTCCAAAACATCCTTCACATGGTCTGTCATTTGCCTCTTGTCTCTCAACAAGGAGAAAACATTCAACATGGGGTATCAGAGATATCCTATAGGAATTTGTATACATTGGTATCAGTCACTGCTTTGTGGGGCTCCTTAGAGGCACTATATCACAGAAGGCTTGGTAAAGTTCTGCAGGATCCTAAACGAGACTGTTGCCTTTCATCATGGAGAGTGTCAAGGCAGCCTCTTGACCTGGTGTCTTTTTCGTCTCTAGGAGAAGAAGGTTGGTGCTTACAAATCTGAATAAAAACCCAGGTGACTGGAGGGATGTGAAAACCTGTGAAGTCAGCAACTTGATCCTTTACTGGGCAAATGAGTCAAGAGATATGGCCTGGTGACTGGAGACAAGTGAACTCCATTCCACATGCTAATATCTACTAGGGCACAGACACGCTGCTCTACCTGGGCATCTACAGTTCTACAACCAGCCCCTCCCCTGATCCTAACTGGGGCAAAACGGAAGTGAGGATTTCAGAGCAGGGGTGAGGGTGGGCAAGTCTGCTATGGGCCCTTGACTTCAGGGAGGATGAGCTCACTGTCATCCTGCTAGTCCTGCCCATTTTCTGGTACTGCTACAACAGCCTCTGCCTTTTCCCCATGACCTGGACTTGGATTTTTTTTTTAGGTCATGGCAAAACTGGATCCCCTCCTGGCAGCTGTGTCCACGTACCATGTACCCAGAACAAGTTAGCAAGGCAGGGTTTCACTTCCCAGAGGCCATGCTGATTCTTTCTTTACGGGCTGTGTTTATCCATGTGCTAGGTAATGTCATCCTTTCATATAGACTCTTCCATCTTACCACAGATGAAATACAGCCTCAGCGATCCTCTCCAGAGCCTTTTTTGTGGACAGGACTTACAGTGTCAATCTTCCAGGTCTCTGGCTCAGTGGCTGCTGTGATAGGTTGCACATTTTGGCCAGCAGCTCTTCAATTTCACATTTGAGTTTCTTCATAGCTCTTTGGTGAATGGCTGCTGATCCCGGTGGCTTATTGACACCTAACCTATTCTATGTGGTCTAATACTTCCTGTATACTTAGCTCAAGTGGATATAGCTCCCGACTGACCTGCTACAAAAGATGCACTGGATGTTGTCAACTTCCCAACATCTTTAACAGTAAAAAAATCTATACAAAAAATAAATCTCATATTCTTTGCTGTGGCCTTATCCTCAAAGGTGGCTTTAACACTTTTGTCGTCAGGTGATCCAGCTGTTTCATGAGCTGGCTTCCAGCTTCTGAGGTGTTTAAAGACACTTTATTATCAGTCTGAGCATCTCCCATAAATCCTTGTGTACATATGTTCTGTCATGATTTTACTGCTCTCCTCATTTGGACAACCTTTCAGTTTTTTACAGTCAATCCTTTCTGTACCGTACCCTCTTAAGTTTTCCATTTAGCTATGCAGGGATTTTTACTGTGTCATTATGATTTCTTTTTCTGAGCAGTTTACCTGGGCTTCTAATACAGTATTTTCAAACAGCCTCAAGGCTGCTTGTAGGCTTCTTGGTTTTTTGAGTATTAATTTTAGGGGTATTTTTGCTACTTGCCTCATTTTTATGTAATTCCCTTTCCTGAAATTGAATGTCTGTATATGGGATTTATTTGGCTTGTTCTCTCCCACTGCAATATTAAGCCTAATTTTTTTCTGATTGCTCTTACAGAGTGGTCTCCAACTAATACCATTTGAATTAGGTCCTGTGCATTACTCAGGACCAAAGCCTAAATGGCAGCTTTCATGAGAGTGCTAAGATTAGTTGTTCTAGGAAGCAGACAATCTTATCTCTACCTCTGCCTCTTATCTCTACCTCTATATAGTCTGTATAGATACACTGAAAATCTTGTGCTATTGTAACCTGTCTTAAATTTGCAACATTACCTAAGCACTATCATCCTCCAGATCAGAGAGTCCAGAGTATCATCCTAGTACCATTTGTTTGTTATTATTATAGTATGTAATTTCCACACAGATTTCTATAGTCCTTCCGTTTCCCCACAATATTTTTTATGCTGTTAAATTTTATATATTTTCCTTCATGCACATCTCATTCCATCATCCTTCAAAGGTTGTAGCCTGGCAACACTGTATCCCCTTAATTATCCTTTCACCAGAACTCTGAGATGCCTATTGTATCAGGGTTGATGTTTATTACCAAAAATTCTTGCTTCCTCATCTTACATTTTTGGCTTCTAGCATTGGTGTAGAAGTCAGCATTTGTTAGTTTTGCCCTTGGCTTAGCTTTGCCATGTTAGTCAGCTGCCCTTTTAGGCAAACTGACTTGTCCTCCCTGTTTCTGCTTATTTCCCTTCTGGCTTTTTCAGAGGTGCGCTGAATATCATCCAGGTTACCCTGCCAAGTTGAATCAGTCTGAAGGAGGTGTTTCTCCATGCTTGTCAACATTTTCTCAGTTCTTACTTAAAATAATCCTGTATGACCTTAATTTTCAGAGCCAGCAGCCTTGTTTAAAATAAAGCCTGTCCTTCCTTTATGGGTTCCCTTTGTCTCAAAAGGTTTCCCGGTTCCTAATGTACTGAAATATCTGTCCTTGGTACGACATGGTCTCATCTGTGCACTGCAACTCTGGATCCTTGTCTGCCTTTCATGCTTCATGCCCTGGAACTAGTAGCATTTTGGAGAATGCTACCATGAAAATCCTCTTCGGTTTTCTACTGGGCAGTCCAAACAGCTGTGCAGAGCATCGCTCATACACTGCTCCAAGTCAGTGGTATGAGCTCAGATCATGACTCCTGGATTCTTTCATACACCTTCGCATTTCTCACTATCAGCTTCTTCTTTTGACAGCCTACTGCTGAGCGCCCTTGGTGAAAGATCTATCGCACTGGCTAGAGATGTAGTAGTCTACTCTCAGACATTGTATCTTTCATTTGCAGCTTGGCTCCCTCTATCTACAAGACTTCTCCTTAGAATCACAAAGCTGTCACACAGATGGGCACCCTCCCTGAAGCACCATAGAGTCATAGAATCACAGGGTAGTTTTGGTTGAAAGGGACCTTCAAAGGTCATCTCGTCCGCACCCCCTGCAATGAGGAGGGACATCTTCAACTAGATCAGGATGCTCAGAACCACATCCAGCCTGGCCTTGAATGTTTCCAGGAGTGACAAGTAGGTGTTATCTGCATACCTCTCCTTTTTGTTTAGCTGTCAGTTTTCAGTGATTCTCAAAAGAACAGACGCAATCTCCTGAAACCAAGAGCTCCTTTCACAGCATGGATGCATATAGAGCCAGCCCCACAGGTAGTTAATTCTCCTCTTATCCTGGTCTATCATTATTAAGCTAACTAGCAACAAATGAGGTACACCTAAGAATGGGTGGGGAGTGAGCGGTGTTTGGAGAAAGGTGTTGAACTGACAAAATTAATTACAGCATTTCATTTATAGTACTCTAGGTATCGTACATAATATACTATACCTACTACATTACACAAGGAAGACAGGTTAATTGTTAAAACTTTAATCGCTAATATAGGGGTTTGCGTAGAATTAGATGGGAGGGTTATATTGTGCAGCAGAAGTTATTTAAAAGAAAAAAAAGCCCTGACTTGAATTAGATCAAAAATTAAAACCTAAAAGTCTACCCCATTTTTAATTCATAGGAACTTTCAAATCTCAATAAATGCAAATATTTAATTTTCATCTAATAGAGATTATTTAGCTTTTAACCATTTTAACTATGACTTAAATATTAAAAAGAAGTCAAATAAGGAGAAAGTGTTTTGTAGAAGTCAGCTTCATTCATCTTATTTTGAAATGTATTTCCACCTCTTTTGAGATATAACTTTTTTTAAGTCATCTTTTACCAAAATAGGGATTCCAGCAGGAATTTAATTTAAAACTTTTCATGCATATCTAGACAGAAGACTAGCTGTTTGACTTAGTAGTGAAATAAAGCATAGGAATCAAGTAGTTTAGTAATCTCAGTTCTATTCCTAGCATGCCAAATTCAATTACTTAGCTGTTTAGTTTATCTCATGTAGACAGGACACATTTTTCATATGCTGACTGCTAAGATGAAAACAATTAAGGCCAAATTCTCTTACAAACTCAGTACACACAACCTTGAAGAATTGCTCTTGGTTGAACAGTGTTTGGAAAATAAAAACTCTCCCTAATTTCTTACTCAAGGATTAGCTCTGAACACATTGTAATTCTTTGTCAAATCCATTACTGTCCACTGGACCCTTCATAATCTCATGATGATAGATGCTATTATAACAAAAAAAGTCCTTACTGCATTTTATTATACAAGGATAAACATCGGTTTAAAGGGTTATTGTAATCACCGTGCAAACCTACAATGGTGAAAATGAAGCTGACTCCACCAGCCCAAACTAAAGGATGCAGAAGTGAATCAATCTCTCAAGAACGGATTTTTCTGGTTGTGGGGAAAGAGGAGAAATGAGAGGAACAAGTTCAAAGGAATCTGGTTTAGGACACAGGAAAGAAATAGAATGAGTTAATAACACCTAGAGATATGGTGAAGCGAAAGGCTGAGTAGGAATCCTACCAGAAGGCTCTGCTTTTACAGATGTCCACAATAAACAGAAGTCTCAATGACTTTTTATCCCAGTGTTTTCGCGATCCTGACATCTATTTATCTCTTTTCTGGCTATGTTTAACCAGGTAATATAAAACCTTTCTGACAGTCCTATTAGTAAATTTCAACTACTTCAGTCATCTGGTGCTGTGATAAAAGGCTGCACTGTTCTCTTTACCTGTGCAATTCTATAGCTTCTTGCTGAGAGTTCTTCAGCATTGGTTGCAAAATAAAGTTGGATTAATAATGTTATTTTTGTGTGTTAGAATTCATACTGACTCTATACAGAATTATCTAGTAAGATCAAAGGTTCGCAATGGGCTTTGTCTTTTTTAAAGAGAAAGTGTTTTCAGGAGATAAAGTAGATGCTTAAGCCTCCCAATGGGATTTTCTTAATGTTAGAGCCAGCAGGTGAGAAGAAGGCTATACAAAAAAGCACCTCTTCCTTCTGGGAGTAGGATCATGCTAGCTCACTCCCTTTTTAAGTTGCCGTGAGAAGAGTTTGTCCCATTCCTAGCAGCATTCTGCAATTTCCCACTACAGCACAACGTGATGTGAGAAAGGTTGATATTACAGTCTGTCTCTCACTAAATAGATATGACCTCAACCAGCATAAATAACATCCATGACTACCCTGCAGTGACTGTTTATTTGATAGTATAGTGTGATTTACAGTATCAAACACTTAAAAAAATATAATCTAAAGCTGTTGTGCTACCTTTGTCACATTTATCAAAGTCAACAAAAGTTTTGTTAGTCAGATTGATCTATGCTGCCTTAAGAAGTCAGTCTAAGCCTCAAGAAAAACTGATTTTATAAGAAAATATCACTTGTACAAATGTAGTGTTCAAGTTGTATGCTCATATGCTGTTCAAAATAAGAGAGGTATGAGTGATAGGAATGTTTCTGAGGGTTCAGTTACAGCATCACATTTCAAAGTTGAATTTTATGTTCCCACTGGCATAATCAAAACTTGAGAAAGAAATAGCTATGTTTCTCAGCAGAAGAGTTCAGTTATTGTAGGAATTCTGCTTGTATACTGTGTAGGCTCTGGGTCACTTCTTTCCCTTATAGTTGTGAGGGTTTTGTTTGTTTGTTTTCCCCCTAGGACTAGCAGTTTTTTGCATGAATTTTCAACTAGAAACAACGTGCAGTTATCCATAGAGTGAGTAACGGCCACTGAATTCAGTACGGAAGGAAGGGGTTTAAGAGCCTTTGTTTTGTGCCTGAAGCATTCTGAACAGATAGGTATGTGAAATTTGCACCTGAAGTTACATAAGACTGGATAGCAGGAAAAGTTTCTTTACTGAAGGGGTGATCAGGCATTGGAACAGGCTGCCCTAGGAAGTGGTGGAATCACCATTTCTGGAAGTGTCCAAAAACCATGTAAATGAGGCCCTCTGTGACATGGTTTAGTGATGGACTTGGCAGTTCTGGGGTAAAGGTTTAACTTGATGATCTTAAGGGTCTTTTCCAACCTAGGTGATTCAATGATTCTATGTGGTATTCATAGCAGAATCGTAAGAAAGGAGTCAGCAGTAAACTATGCGTATCAATACTCTTCTGGGTAACTAGAAAAGTCTGATTACTATGCCTCTGCAAGAGTAGTTGTTGTTTTATAATCCAAATTAAAAAACAATAAAAACAATAAAATAATTTTCCCTACTTAGGTATGTATATGTATCTCTGATGATTTTGAATTTCAAAACCTGGAATTATGTTGTATAACAAGAGGGACTCCTGCAGCATACCTTAGGATACCTTCACAAGTAGGATGAACCTCAGCTTCCACCAAATCCCACACATGTTACAGAGCTAAAGGCCCAGGGCACTGTGTCCTCCCTCTCCTTTTGTCATTGTATGGAATTTGCTTTGCCTAACTTTAGATATCTAAATAGTAGGCATCCAATCTAAATCATTCATCTAATTTCCTCAAATAGACCAGAGGAACTGCCCTCTGGAAAAGTATAACTCTTTCCTTCAACTAAATAAGTAACCAAAATAACTAACTAGCTCAATCTAGCTACAGTTTAGGCCACTAAATTTGAGAGAGGTTGAGCCCAGAGATTTGTCACATATATTTGTAATGCAGTTTTCTTTAGCTGGACAACTGCCATTCCACACTAGAAAAAATAATTGCAGCTCAGTACTGTGCAAAATCGATTTGGTCTGTTTCAACTTGACTGCCTCAAAACACTTAAATATATCTCACTTTCTGCATTCAGTGAAAGCCACTTCCATGACCTGTGTCAGCATCCTAATCCTTTTCAGAAGACTTGCTTAATACTGAAGAAAACATTCCCTTTGCATGGTGTAATCAAATTTTGTGTTTTCAAAATAAGCTATCTCCACCTCTTTTAAGTATGAAAACTTTCAGGCCCACAAGATAATTTTCAGAAGAACATGGACAATTGGAAAAAGAAGCAGTAAAGAGAAAAAAAAAAATTACTAAGTCACAAAAATTCTGTTAATTTTAGTCTGAATAACAAGAAAAAAGTATTGAGCAAAGCTCAAAAATCAAAGCTCAAAAAATTGCCATGGACATGTAAGAGACATGCTATACAGTTTAATACTTGCAGGGTCAAAGTTCTTTAGTAAATCCGTTCCCATCTCACAGAGTAATTCTAGAGGAACCAAGTCTTAAAATTTGCTTTTAAAATTTAAAATTAGAAAACCACTGAAAACCTTCCTTTCTTCACGTCTGTTAATGTCAAATGATTTTCCGCCTTGCTGTTTATTTGTCAACATATGGTACCACAGAATAATTGAAGTAGACGTAGATGGTGTCCTCAGATTGTCTGGCAATGAATCTGACAAAATCATCTTCCAGTTTACTTCTTGGCTATTTTTTTTTCAGCCAGCTTCTGATTTCAATGCCCTTCTGCAGTAGTTCCTAGAGAATGTGATCATTTTGAGGGTTTCCTTTCACTGACAAATTGGCTAAGTTCCAGCTGTGTTACAGCAGCCATTAAAAGTCCTTGCTGCTTCCTCTTCTCACTAGGAGAAGCTGGGAGCAATTTGTTTATTCACATGTGGCATATTTTCTGTGTGGTAAGATTCTCACGAAGTCCTTTACATCCAATTCGGACGATTTCAGCAGAGACAAAATGTAGTTAAAAACAATGCTAAATTCAGCAATGTGAGATGCATTCAAAAAAACCAATTTCTGACCTACCACAGGCCTTGCTTACCTTACTGCACCACGGAAATTTTAAAAGTATAGGTCTTTCCACCAAGGTCACAGAAATTGTCATCAGAATGTGTAGCGAGGGTTCAAATAGGTTAAGTTTTGCATGCTAAGTAATTGACCACAAGACCAAACATCCAGGAGACTAAACAGTTTGTGTTGTGCAGTTAACCTGTGATTTCTGCCCTATGGCAGGTACAAATCCATGCCAGCATCACAGACATTACGGAAACATGGAGCATGAACCTCTGATCAGCTCACGTAAAAGCTGACACACTGCAGGTTCTGGGACATAATTAAGTTGTTAGTCTTGCTGAGAATTTTGTTTTACAACAAAAGAAGGATCATGGAAACTACAGACTGATGGTTAAAGCAAGTGTGTCAGGAGGACAAATCTCACTTGATTTGTACTTGCAGGGTATTTTGAATACTTGAAAAAGGCATCTGTAAGGCCATCATGTCTACTTTGTTGGCAAAGAGAGTGAAATTCAGTATAAAGCCTGGGTTAGGCTGCAGATTGCAGCTTAAATTTCACTGATAAGCTTGTAGCAGCAGAGTCTATATCCCTGAGGATGCTGCGTGCTTTTTTTTAACTAATTACAGCTTTATGACTCATTGCCTTCCTTGATCCATTCCCTTTCTGAAAAGGTTTGCAGCTGCAGGGCAGTGACTACAACTGACCTCAGCTTACCCTCTCTCTCTTGCTTCTATCATTACTCGCACTTCATTGCATAGTTCAGCTCAGAAAGGCATTATATATAGCTATATTCATACACACGCACACACACAGAGCATTAGTATCAATGTATCAGAGATAATTTCAGATAAATAGGAGAGTTATGCAACTGTGTATCAGCCAGTCAATTGACAAAACAGTTCATGTGGCAAATGATTTAACAGTTCCTCTCTTCAGAGCTTTGATCTCTCTAGTGGCGCTTAAGATCACGTACTGCCAGGCAATAGGTGTCTAACCCAAATATTGTGTGTTTCTCTTTGAAGTACTCCACACTTGTGTTTTTTAACTATTACCAAGTCCATACTACTGAATGAATCATGCGCTAAGAAATACCTTGTTTGCTTATTCTTTATCTACAGTGTATTAGCATGTTTTATACTATATAATTGCCAGATTCTTGTTTACAAGTACCATTCTTTTTCCACTATTCCAACCTAGATTATTCAGCTCTTTACCAGATCAGGAAGACAAAAAAAGCTGCTGCTGTTGCATAAAGGCATGCATCTCCCTGAAGCACCTTTCAGTTCTTAAGGAAGATTTGTGCTAAATAAGATATTAAGTATCTATTGTTAACCACACAGCAATGTAAAAGCACAACATTACAGGCTTGATATTCATTCATGCAAATGTCCTCTTTGTATGTGTAGATGGTCCCTTAAGAACCTAGTTCTGCATCCATTAGTAATAGGAAATATGCTATAACCTTGCATTAACTTACTATAAGGCTCAGCTGTAAGATTATGCCTCTGTTGAAGAGTTAAATTATAGTCAGATGCATAAAATGACTTTTGGCCTGATCTCAGAGAGAGCCAGCCCAGTAAAAGGTGTGATTTATTTTTATATAAAATTTTATATTTTTTATAAAATTATATAA